>FIZT01029576.1:0-12610 GCA_900065295.1 Paracoccus marginatus | reverse complement strand
GCATCAAAATGGACCACTATGCCAAAATTCAGCTTGCCGTCAAGTCTTTCCTCATAGGCCCCTTTTTTAGGCTAATTTTACTGGGCTAAAATGGTTGGGAGTAAAAATTCGAAAACGGTCGTGGAAATTGAAAATTAATTTTGAGCAACGTAGCCCCCTTCCCCTTGAAGTACTTCATCCACCTGAACTAGTTTCATGTCCCCTAAATCGACACCTCGAAAGTAAGACGCTCTGAAAAAATGGTGGTAAGGCCTATTCAAAGTCAAAATTCGAAAACGGTCGTTGAAGTTGGAAATTAATTTTTGGCAACGTAGCCCCCTTCCTCTTGATGTGCTCCATCCATTTGACCTAGTTTGACGTCCTTCCAATCGACACCTCAAAAGTAAGACGTTCTGAAAAAATGATGATTAGGCCTATTCAAAGTAGAAATTTGAACATGGTCGTTGAAATGGGAAATTAATTTTCGGCAACGTAGCCCCCCTCCCTTCCTCTCGATGTGCTCCATCCGTTTGACCTAGTTTGACGTCCTTTCAGTCGACACTTCGACAGTGAGATGGTCCGAAAAACGGTTGAGAGTGAAAATTCGAAAACAGTCGTTGAAATTGAAAGTTGATTTATGGCAACGTGGCCCCCTTCCCTTCGATGTTCTGTATCCACCTGACTTATGTAGTTTGATTTTATTATATTTTCACTTTTCCAACTTTTGTCTCTCATTTCATTTTTCCCCTCTGCAGTCCAACTTTTGAATTATCATAAAAAAAAAGAAAATCAACTCTTCGCGCCAGTATGACTTGTGCAGATCATCAATATTGTTTCATCAAAGGCAACTGCTAATCACGATGTGCGCACTTATACACGAACGTGTATTTTTATAAAATCAAAGGGAAACGTCTCATTAAATTTCGCACGCGCGATTTCTCCTCACTTTGATTATTTCCGAACCTCGTGATACAACGTTCCAAGTTCGCCACTGTTTGCACAACCACCTAAAATAATTCTTTCTGCTTGATTTTTACGCATACTTTCTAGAACGTATCTATCTACAGTACCTATCTATCTTGTACCAATGAAATGATCTACACGCATCCACCTGACCGTTTAGCTTATTGGTAAACGGCGATAGGATTAACGATCGACGATGCGAAGAGTTGATTATTTTGTAAATACATCATTGTTTGTCGCTTTTTCGCAACGTCTGCGTCAAAAATTGTTTATTCAACTATGTAAGCTTTGGTAAGAAAAAAAAAATTCGAAGATACCTTACGGTTTGACGTGCGGTATTTGTTTTCCTATTATTGTTTTTCACCCGGCTGTCGAACGAACCAAAATCACACAAACAGTAAACATCGAATAGAAAAAAAAAAGTACGATAACGAGAAATTTGTTGCATTCAAATACCGTTACAAGAATGCGCCAGAATTTAATTTAGGTACCTAATAATTTTCATTCATAATCACGATCGCAATATTGTTTTTATTTATTTGTATACGGAACCGAACTGACATGAATTGAAAAATGAAATGTGTACACTTACAAACACGTCTCACTCCATTAAGCTACGTATATAATACGTGAAAAGGTGCGAAAAATGATTGTTAATTGTAGAAAAGAATCGGACCACTGGCGATATCTCGATTGGGGGTATAAGGGTCATCTCTCGTTAATCGAATTTTTTCCGCGTCAAATGAAGCGTAACGACCCCAAACCGAGATATGTGTAATGTACAAATGTACAACCTCTCTTTCTTTCTCGGTAGGAGGTCCTCGTACGTTTATAGGCTCGATAGTGTGATGTCATTCGCGAATCACGCGTCAAAATTGCACTTGGAGAGTGATGCTGTAGACTCTGATTGGATGACGTGCATCGCATTGGCAAATTTTTCGCGGACGTTTAGGGGTTATGTGAGCTACGGTTTCGTATAGTAACGCTTTTCTTTCTTTTTTTTTTTACCAAGTTTCATATCGTAAGTGTTGAGGTAATTAGTGTGTTGCGGGTCAGAGATGCGCTGATGGGGTTATCGATAGGTTATGACGTATGCGCTTAGTTTTTTTAATGAATAATTAGTAAAGAATATATTTTTACACGGTTTCGAATGGCATTTATCGAGTGGGATGAGATGTGCGTTCTTTCCTCGGACGATTCAGGTATAAATGATGGAGAGTGAAGTGCGAGATGCAAGTTCTTAGACGTCAGTTTTGTGCCAGTTGCTGATGAGAGAGATGCAGGCGTCATGTCAGGTATTTGAGATTGGTTGTGTTGAAATAGTTGTCAGATTTGAGGTTTCGTAAACATTTTATTACTTTTCTGATCGCAAGCCCCCCCCCCCCCCCCCCCTTTGAGGTTTCGTAAACATTTTTTTTCTTTTCTGATCCCAAGCCCCCCCCCCCCCTCCTCTGATTATTTCTTAATTAGTAGATTCTCAGTTTTTGACTCTTGCGAAATTTGAAAAATATTTTTTTAGAAATTGAAAAAAATTCCCATGAATTTGAAAAAAAAAATGTTTTGAAAAATTGAAAAATAATATTTGAAAAAAATGAAAAATGAATCCTAAAAACTTGAAAAATTAATTTTTTCAAATTGAAAAATAATGTCTCGAAAATTGGGAAAATGATTTTTAGAAAATTGGAAAAAATCTTTGAAATTGAAAAATATTTTTTAAAAGTTGAGAAAAGTTCTCATATATTTTCAAAAAATTGGAAATTGAATTTTTTTTGAAATTGAAAAATAACTTTGAAAAAATTGGAAAATAATTTTCAAAAAATTGAAAATATTGTCCAAAAATTGAAAAAACAAATTTTTAGAAAATTGGGAAAAAATTTGAAAATTGGAAAAAAAAATTTTGAAAATGGAAGAATATTTTTTAAAAACTTGAGAAAAGTTCCCATAAAATTGAAAAATATTTTCGAAAAACCGAAAATTGAATTTTTTGAAATTTATGTTTTCTAAAAATTGGGAGAAAATTGAAAATATTTTTCAAATATGAAAAAATTTTGAACGATTTTTTTTTCAAATTCCTTCTCTCTCTTATCAATTGAAAAATCACTTTCAGAAATTCTTTGCTTCAATTGCGTCACAATCAGTTTTCAAAAAATTTTGAATTCATTCGTATGGTAGGGCTACAGGAGTCAGCAGCCTTCATCGACGCGACGTCTTGAGCAACTTTTTTTTATAGCAAAAATTAAACTCTTCATTTCACAAACTTTCCTCGTTTAAATGACACAAGAATGCAATGATAATTGACCACATGCAACAATGATAAGTGTTAACATTGATGGTATAATTCCTTATATGAAAACCAGCCTCTCCCTCAATCGTCCTTCATCTGTAGCAAATCTTCATTTATATGTACTATACTCGAGTATGTGATGAAAAGGGAATTATCTCATCTCGTTAATTATAAGAATTTACACGTGAAACGAAATTGCGTACAGCGAAGTTTCTCTACAATTTATCAATTCCATACCATATAAATACCCATACGAGCTGTTTAAAATCAAGACTGACCATTTTGATATTGCATTCGTCGATTTCGAAAATCATTTTTTCCTTTATCTTCATCAAAACGTTGAGATGGCAATGATGTTTGATAGATTAGGCCTACCACCAACCACCACGTGTTACCATGTACCGGCAAAATGTGGTTATACGATTTGGTGAAAAAATAAATAAATCAACGCGTTACGAGGAGAAATCTTCAAATGAGCCGATTTATCGTCGGGCATTTTTTTTCTCTCACCAACGACGAGATCGTCTAAAACGAGCACTAGGTTTTTTTGTTCGTCGACTGTGGCGAGTTTTGAAAAAAATTTATTTATACAGGTGATTGAAATGATATGGTTGTTTATGGTGTCCACTGTCCAGTGTTCGCCTGATGATCGGCGTAATACCTTTATGCACCGATTGCGCGTACGTTCGACTTTGAAATTCCTCGCAGTACAAGAAACGCATTCCATACTGGGGAAATGGAATGAAGGTAGAAAAAAAAAAGTCGCGACATAGATGACCATTAAAATTCTGTCCGGTGCGCGTACGTATACGTTTGCAGAAGCCAGCAGCAGCGTAGCGAGAGGAGAAAGAATTGGATATCTATTGAATAGATTACGCGAGTATTATCGAGGAAGCGCAGGCTGGAGAATGGAATGCCCCACTCTTATGTACCTACGTCCAAGTGAAAAAGATTAGAAGCCGCGTTTCCTGTCACGTGAGTTTCGCTTAGCAACCTGTACCTGTAAATTATTATTATTGTTTAAGTCTTCATCAAATAAGAACTTCAGGTATAGGTACTCGATATCTTTCCAGCGTAAACCTGCGCTGCATTTGTTGTTGTTGTTTTTCGCCTGGCCTGACGTCGTCGTATTGAAAGAATACATGTACTAGTACTACTCGTCGAGCGTATTATAATACCTACTCGAGTACTCCGCTCCGTACTACGCCGAGTCCTCCTCTGTATACTCGTGCATTCATTAGTTACGTTTCGTCGTCGATGGTTGGTTCGGGACGAGATCGCTAGCGAAGTTGAGGTGGTTTTCATTTTCTTTCGGTTACGTATATTATTCGAAGTGATCGTGCTCGGAAATGATGGTGTCGATTTGCTGATTTATTTCGATTTTATACTTTTTCGTTTTGGTTCGTTTATTTGTTGTGTCGGTTTTGCATTTGAAGTAATCGTACTTTGGACGATTTCATCGATTGGAAAAACCTAAAAAATGGAGTCCGAAGAGATAACCAAATTAGTGGATGGGATTTATAAAGTGAGTTTTGATCGACTATCGGCTTTTGTATGTTCGTTGTTGTTTTAGAAGCCCTTGAAATATTTGTATTGTATTATCGGAAAAACGTGGGTTGAAAATTTTTCACTGATAAGAAGGGTCATCTTATAATGTGATCCGCGTTCGTATACGTCGATAGATCGAATAATGAATTCTTATTTTTTTTTTTTCGTAATTTGATGGTTCTAAAAGAAGCTTCATTTTTCATTCGATTTTGTAATTTTTCCATTAATTATGAATTTACGAAGTACGAAAATTATCGAAAAAAATAACTTTTCGTTTCTTCGAGTAATAATTTTTTGGCTAATGGTTGTATCCAACCAAACGTACGCCCAATTTCGAAGGTCGAATGCTCGGTTACAGTTTCTCACGCTTGTGTAGCAAAATCAAGCCTGTCTGACCAAGACGCACTCGTATCCAAACAGGAAGCATTGTTTTAATGTTGAAAAAACAAAGCATCAGGTAGCGACGTCCACGTCGTTTTAATGAGCGTTGTCAGACCATGACCGGCGGATTCGTCGGAATTAAGAAATTGAGGAAATTATCGGCCTGTTGGTCAGCAGGTGATTCGATGAGTAGCACTTTTCATCTATGTGTGTAGACTAAATATATTGTACGTAGTGTAGTGAAGATGTGTAAATAGTGCACGTACTTGTGTATGTATCTGGCAATGGCATGTAGGTAGTGCGGATGAATTCTTATCAGAGCAGGATGTAAATAAAAATATGACTAATTTCGTAGGTATTAAGACAAGAGGAAAAAGTGTTGAAAAAATCGGCGATTCGAGATTTCGAAGGTAGGAAAAAGTTATCAATGGGGCGGGGAGGGGGGATTGAAATACTGAAAATGCATTTCAAATATTTCAAAAAGTTCGAGAAAATTAGAAAATTAATAAATAAATTGAAATTTTGAAAAATTGAAAGGAAAAGAAAGGGGCATACCCAGTTGAGTGTGATGGTTTGGCCTTGAAAACAGATCTTGACCCCTCCTACTCCAAAAGGTCACTCATGAGAAAAAATTTTGATAAAAATTTTGGACCCCTAGCGCAAGTATTGCCCGGGGGGGGGCAAAATGTATTTTTCCCTTAATTTTTTCCTTTTTCTCCAGATGTAGATAAAAATTTCACTTTTTTTTGGATCGATTCTGGAAAGTAAGAGGAACAGATGAATTTTAAAAAAAAAAAATTTGGACGATTTTTCGTCGAGTTATGGCGTTTTAAAAATTTTGAGACGCCATTCTGAAAAAAGGGTCATAGTGACAATGGAATTTTTTTGGCAAAAAAGCGTGCTATTTATCCCTAAATATACCACAAAAGTTTCAAAAATTTTGTAGCGGTGAAACAGCGTAAAAAATAATGAAAACTGACAAGCCATAAAATTCAGCCCGTACAGATATGTTAGACTTTCCACGACGCTCTCGTGGGAAGTACGGCGTTGACGGTCCTATGATTTTTACAAATGCGTAAGAATTACAAAAAAAAATCAGAAAAATGCTCCGATTTCATTCAAACTCAAGTAAGGAGTCACTAATGAGTTGAGAATTTCTCAAGAAAAATTTCAGCTCCCTGCGATGGGGGGGGGGGGGGGGGGGGGAAATTTTTTTTTTACGGGGGGGGGGGGGGGGGGGGGGTGCAGTAAATTTTTTTTTTACTTGGAGAAGTTGTTGATGTCGCAGGGAGCTGAAATTTTTTTTGAGACATGGAATGGCTGAGGAGGATCATTTATGGATGTTTTGATGACAATGAGAGCATTTTTCGTCGTTTAACCTTTTTTGCCTTTCCTCTCCCCCCCCCCCGAAAAAGGCCATAACGTAATTTTCGAATTTAGAGAGCCTGAAATTCAGGTAACTCAATCTAGACTCCAAACCAAGTCTAAATTCCAAATTTGATTTTTTTTGGCCTGTACCTCTCGAAATGATGAATTTTTTCTTTTGCTGAATCATATTTTCCAAAACTACTCTCATTTAGAACTCTCTACCTCCTCACCAAATGGTGATACAAAAAAATTACTCGGACAAAAGTTGTAGGAAATTGAATGTAGAAAAAAAAAGTATTGACCTATTTTTGTCGTAAAATCAACCTCTGAAAGGATAATGTGAAAAATCTGTTTTTAGAGTGGTTAGCGGCCTCTTAAAAAGTTATCCTCGAGTTCTGTCGAGTGACAACTCTTTGAAGTTATTCAGGAGACCACTCTTGATAATTTTCCGCCATCAAAGCTTTTTGGCAGTGAAAATCCCCCTCCACCAGTAAAGCTAATTCGCCTCCTCTAGAATGGAAAATTTTTAAAATTGTAAAAAAAAAAACAGCTAAAAATAGAAATTTCAACTTTTTTTAATCCAATACTTGAAAATTCATCTTACCAAATGCGGACGTAGTACGTACCTACAATTCACCTCTTCATTCTTCCTTTCGCCATGATCTATGATAATACGAATACACCGCATTTTTTCATAGTTTTCAATGAAATTTCTACGAAAATCTCGATTTTGCCCATTTTTATAAACTGACCGTAGGCGTTACAAGTTTTCGGTAATTGCCTGCTGGCCGCCATACGTATTACGTATGTACGCAAAAAAACATTGTGTAGGTCTGGGTAGCTTATTAATAGGTACTTAGTTACATTATCGTATAGGTATTAATTTGCCCCAGTCGTCGTTTAATTTTCATTCATTAATCCAGTTGGGCTGACTTTTGAACTCGTAAGCGGTATATTTTGACATTAATACGGTTTAAAATACGTAATTACCTACGTATGGGTTTAAATCGCTTTGAAATTCACGACTGCATATGTATGTACGGTGATAACGATCTAGATATTACCGCGAACGTACCTATCCACATGATACGAGAATTTATCTGGCGGCTAATTAATAACATATCGTGAGAACGATCGAGTGAGATTGATATTCGCCGGTATTTGCGACTAAATGGATATTATTTACTATATTCGTATTATGAGGACAAGAGAGGGAAGGGAGCGAGCGAGAGAGAAAATGAACCATTATTTCGATTCTCGGGCGACCTCCACACGTACGCGAGTCGAGTGTGCTGCATGAAGTTATAGAGCAGAGTATGTACCCTAGTAATTTGGAATAGGACTTTGTAAATTTTTATCGTCAAATTGAATGTAATAAGTGGGTATTATTTAGAGTACTCGTGGCGTAACTTTTCGATAAAATTATTATAATTCGGATATAAACGTGAGGTTTTTAGGTGTCCCCTGGCAGATATTTTGGTGTAAACAATTAAACACATACACCGTATAGGCGCACACGTATCGAAGTAGTCGTTTAGAGGCGTTGTTCTATTTTATTTTTCAACTGATTCGAATCGAAAATTTTGCCAATCTTGAGTTGTACAAAGCAACGTACACTACTCTGCGCGAGAATTGCGAGATGTACTATTGTAGGAGGCCTGCGTACGTATAGGTATAGCTTTACGCACATGTGAAAATCGTAATTAGAAATTCGGTGAAGGACGTTGACAAAATAGCGACTTCGTTAATAAGTTATAATACGCGAGGACGAAGGGTGGTGGCGGAACATGGCTCGGTATTTACCGCACCTTTAGGCAGATTTGTATAACGATACCGTTAAAAAGGTGTCCAATATTTATGGTTTGTAATAGCTGCAGGTCGATGGTACTGCCGGATTGCGGCTGCAGCAGCATGCCGCTTCGCAGCAGTAATGAAATTAGCTATAGGTGCATGTATCGTTGCGTGCTCGTATCGTATACCTTTACCTATACGTGCATAACGGTATTTTTAATTTTTATACTTGCACCTATGTTTACACACAAAACTATAAACCTGTTTATAAAGTCGACGTATTTATAAACCTTTACCTATACAAGGTATAGTATATCTAGTCGAAGCAGAGGAGAGAAAAATTACTGCGAAAACTATGCAGTTGAAAATGTATCGCTTTCGGCAAGCTCCATGTGCGTAAATTGCGAGAGATCTCTCTCGTATAGTCTGTTGGAGGATGCAACAACATCGACAACTTTGAACGATTTACCCGGTGTTTTGTAATCTTTCTCCGTGGGATAGGTGAGCAAGGGTGGAGTATGTCGATTAGTTTGACAACTCTGCAGATATCTCTCTCTCTCTCTCTCTCTTTCAACTCTCGATTCTGCATCAGATACGTATACACGAAGCGACGCGTCGACATTCCGTAGGTGACAATTACATCAGACTTTATAACTATTCAAAGGGTAACAAGTTGGAAATTTTATTGAAGCGATTATCACTCGACGAAGCTGCTGATGGAATGATTATTACGTGATTACCCGAGTATAATACGTACGTATAGGCTTATAGTGGAATGGTACTATAGTAGTATATGTGTCACGATGCCGAAAGGTGTCTCATTGTTTTCGTATCTAATCGAAAAAAATTAATAAAAAACCGCCTCCTCGTAGACGCTGCGGGTCAGCGATGTGATTAATTATGTAAAAAATCGTTACGTCGCCGTCGCATCGAACGTGCTTTTATTTATGCGGATACATTGTCGTGGCGTATGGTGTAAGGTTACCTCGCATAGATGATACTTACCGTACTCGAATGTGTGTTATTGCCACTGTGCTTCTTCTCGTATCGTCCATAAGTCTTTCACCCTTACCTACCTTCGCATGTACGTGAACCGTTAGGTATCGAAAATATGGGGCTTGAAATTGATACGCCGTCGCAGCGCGTGATGAATACTATTGTCCTACGGTGACCCCCTTCGTTGCCCTTGTACGTAAGGTGTATCTGGAGTTCTGGAGTAGATTATTATGATACGTGCGTTGGTCTTGTACTTGTCTTTGTATCGGTGCCAAGTGTGATTCTTCGAATTGATAATGAGACGACGTCGTATAGAAATGCACTTCGATTGTCGAATACCAGATTGATCTAAAGGTTATGGAAATTAGGATTGGTAATTATCTATTTGGTGCAGATAGATGTAGTGATTGAAAAATTGTCGAATAAAGGTTTGATGGAGATGAAATGGTGAATAGAATCAAGGTAATGCAGTCGTATGTATGTACCTACTACCTACTTTCTTTAGTGAAAAAACAACCAATTTTCTGATAGCGAAGAAACGTCCATTTTTGTAGCGAAAAAAAGGCCCACAAAAGTTCCAATTTTCAGTGAAAAAAATGTTAATGTTTTGATGAAAATTTCCCATTTTCAAAAAATGCTCACTTTTTTAGTGAAAATAAGTTCAAATTTTTCAGTGAAACGAATTCCACAGAAATTCAATTTTTTAGTGAAGCAATAATTTTCCTTGGGGAAGGAATGACCATTTTTCTATTGAAAAAATCCTCAATTTTTGAAGTGAAACCTCCACATTTTTTTAGTGGAAAAATTTTTGATTTTTCATCAGTGACACCCCCCCCCCCATTTATTCAATGAAAAATCCTTAATTTTGTAGCGAAAAATAATCCTCAACTTTTTAGTGAAGAAAAATTCTCAATTTTTCCAGTGAAAAAATGCTCAATTTTTCAGTGAAAATCCCTCAATTCTTAGTGAAAAATTCTTAACTTTTAGTGAAAAATTCTCAACTTTTAGTGAAAAATTCTCAATTTTTAGTGAAAAAATTCTTGAATTTTCAAGTGACTCCCCCCCCTCGCTCAGTTTTTCAGTGAAAAATCCCTAATTTTGTAGTGAAAAGTAATACCAAGTTTTTCAGTGTAATAAAACTCCATTTTGTTAAATGTTTTTAAAAAACCTCAATTTTTCTAATGATTTTTTTTTCACTAAAAAAAACCTTCAATTTTTAGTGAAAAAACCCTCAATCTTTTAGTGAAGAAAAAATTCTCAATTTTTTATGGTGAAAATCCCCACAATTTTTTAGTGAAAAAATCCTAGATTTTCCCAGCGAACCCACCCCCTCAATTTTTCAGTGAAAATCCCTCAATTTTTAGTGAAAAATTCTCAACTTTTAGTGAAAAATTCTCAACTTTTAGTGAAAAAATTCTTGAATTTTTAAGTGACCCCCTCGCTCAGTTTTTCAGTGAAAAAATCCCTAATTTTGTAGTGAAAAGTAATACCAAGTTTTTCAGTGAAATAAAACTCCATTTTGTTAAATGTTTTTAAAAAACCTCAATTTTTCTAATGATTTTTTTCACTAAAAAAACCTTCAATTTTTAGTGAAAAACCCCTCAATCTTTTGGTGAAGAAAAAATTCTCAATTTTTTATAGTGAAAATCCCCACAGTTTTTTAGAGAAAAAATCCTAGATTTTTTCCCAACGAACCCACCCCCTCATTTTTTTCAGCGGGAAATCCTCAATTTTGTAGTGGAAAACATTTTCAATTGTTCTAGTGAAATATTTTCAATTTTTTAGTGAAGAAATATTCTAAATTTTTTTTTTCTGAAAAAAATCCTCTTATTTTTTTTTGTGAAAAATCTTCAAGTTTTTAATGAAAAAAATCCTCAACTTTTTTAATGAAAACTCCTCAATGTCTTAGTGAAAACCTCCGCAATTGTTTTTCGTGAAAAAGGTCCAAATTTTTCAATGAATCAATCATTTTTGTGGTATTTTTTTTTTCATTCAGCAGTAAAAATGAATTTAATTTTTTTTATTGTTAAAAAATCCATGTTTACGCAAATCTCTTTATTCTCCTGAATTAAAAATTAAAAAAAAAAAATATTGCCCAACACCTGCATAAAAAGACGAACCATACAACTTATTCACTTGCTTCATATTTGGAACTACATATTATTACCACATAGCGGAATAATATTCCCAACTGACTAGTATCAGTATAGCAAGTCCACTCATCTGTGAGCTGGTTTCCAAGTGTAAATGTAAACATACTAATTTGATGGACGCATGGCGAACGCAAAGCAAATACACGTGCATGGGAAAACACCGACTCGCGTTCTGTTAGCTATACAGGTAAACGTATCACTATACGTATGTGTATTTAGCCGCGTTCCACATACTATTCCGTAACGATGATGTATAATTTCCAGCTCCAGCAGCACACAACGCAGTCAAACTCACATGTTATGTAATACGTGGTCTCGTCAATATACTTATACACCTGAGGTATACGAAAAAAATACAAATTCAATGGATAATTCACTACAAAAAAATTCTCTCAAAGTTTACCTACTCAGAAACGATGCGACACATACAGCTCTGAATGTGCGAGCTTTCGATTACGTTACGGTTTTGTATCGACATTCCGATGTAATTATCGATAGAACGCCATTGCAGCGGCGGCTTCTGCAAGTCGAAAGTTAACCAGGAGTGTCGATCACCGGCGTGGTGAAGGTACTCGTATTGCATACTGCACACACGCGATGTTTAATTTACACATTTCGTGTAACTTGGTAGCGGCTAACGCGCATTTAGGTGTAAATTTAATCTTCTGGTTTTTCTTCTTCTTCTTCTTCTTCTTCTTCTTATTTTCTTATAGACTCGAAGTCGCGAAATGGGTATACTTTCTCTATTGACGTTCAAGTGTAAGTGTATAATATGCCTACGAGTACTTCCCCGGTTCGATCTCTATGCTCAATATGCGTTCGAAGTAGGTATGAATTATGTATTATGCGTTTATGATTTCTATACGTTTGTGCTTTTGGTCTATCCCCCCCTACCCTCACCGTTACCTTTACGGTTCGGAATTCGCGCTGTATTACGAACCGAAATAACTGCACATCGTTACCAGTTTGTTTTACTAATTATTCTTCGAAGTGGCCTTCGGTTTTTAATCAACCGTTGATTCAATTTGCGAAAATCAACTCATTACACGAGATTAAAATTTTAGCATCGAGTTCAGAGGTGCCGAGAAGCCTTATTCTTGAGGAAGCTTCCTCAAAAAGTTTTTTTGGGGGGAAATACCCCCCCCCC
>FIZT01029575.1:0-24248 GCA_900065295.1 Paracoccus marginatus | reverse complement strand
GGAACTGAAAACTGAAAACTGGAACTGGAACTAATATCATTTCAGTTTTCCATCCCTGTACTCATATATTTGATACGTTATTAAATTGTCGATTACAATATTTTCTAAAAGATAGAAACACAACAAAAAGGCAAAAACACAATTCTCTCTTCAGTAATTTTGTAGTTATGAAGTATTAATTAAAGAAGAGTAGTGAAATAACTCCAACGCTAACAAAACTCAACACCGCATGTCACCAGTCATTTCTAGATCAAAATTGAAAATTAGAAAAAATAAATGGCATTTGAAACCGGAAATTAAATTATCCAAAACGTATAATGCGTACCACACTTCAAAAATCGATTTAAAAAATGAAACCATCAAACCATCCCAGTTGAAATGTCATAAACAAAATCAATTTCCAGGTGGAAAAAAGCAATTTGAAACCATTTAAACTCAAATAAATGAAAAGAATGAAGTTTAGTTTTAGAAAATGTATTTTCTCAACATTATAAATTAGAAAAAGAAACCAAGAATCTTGCCTCCAAGATGCTTTCTTCTAGCTTCTTCGTGATCCATTATACCACCACTTGTTGTCATCACTATGAAACTACAAAATAAACGAGCAATTTCGAAACGTTAGAATCACGATGGGAAATACCGTTTTGAGAATATAAGAGCGAGATGAACACATAAATACCCGAATTGTCTAGAAGGTAACAAGTTGTTCGTCCATTTTTCAATTTGCGTAATAGGCAGATCAAATCTAGGTGAAATTACGCCACATTTATTAATCCGACCAGTCAGATTGACAACAACTTTTCCAGCTCTATGATCGTCGACAATTTCGAATTCTTCAATATAACCTGCCGCCGAAAATATTGGTTTAAGATATTATTCTAATTAAAGAAACATAGTTTCTATCAATACACCAAGTATAACGTTACCGTGCTTCATCATCACTTTTAAAAACTTGATGATGACTTTGGAACATGGTCTTATCAGTACTTGGCGTTTTCCACATTTTTCTGCGTTGTTGATGGATTTTAAAGCGTCGCTCAATACGCTCATACGCACCATGGTTCTGCAAAAAACATAAAATAGTACAGATTATTTGATGATACAGAATCATGAAATACTACAATTAAGATAGAAGCTGTTTCTAAAATAATCGAGGTAATGATTACATAAAAGAAAATAGAACGTGCCACATGTAACACAGAAACGAGAGTAGTACAAGTGTGAATGACAATGGCACACAGGCGAAGTTTATCATTTCGCCCATCTTCTACTACACGAAGTATTCAAATATAATTCAATATCTTATGTATTAGGTAAACTTACGTGAGTTTAGGATTTCAGTTAAACTTAGTTCAATTTATTTCACTAATTTAATATAAAAATTACAATTTCAACACATCAACACGCCGACTACATTCGATTCAGTTACAAGAAAGAATTTTCAGTTTATTTTAGGGTTTAGGTTGCACGATTATGATACAACTAGTCAAAGTAAAATGTTGAAAGGTCGGGTCGGAGTCGATCCTCGTCTTCAGCGTTACTCGGTTACGTACCGGTGCCCGGTGTGGCGGAAAAACTGCTGTTTATAGTGCTACCTAGCAAGGGGTGTCGGTGTTACCTGCTGTCTGCTGGTAACACTTCACACTGTTCACAGGTATCAGCATTTGCAGGTACTAGGCTGGCAAATGGCAATTAGCATACATACACGATTCAAGACTCAAGAGTTCATGATAGATTTTTTAGGAAGCGTACGCGTCCATGTTGACTTGGACTAACGTAATTATCTTAAATCAAATCATCTTAAAATATTGTCTCCTTTTACTTATTGATCAATAATAGCCAATTCACTTCATCACTTGTGAATTAAGATTATATCTTCAATTTCTCACACGTAGAGTGTTACCCTTTCATAGTCTTGCTTCATTTTAAAGATTCACAATGTCTAACAACAACTACTACACACGAAGATCTGCCAATTTGGGTAAGTTAATGAAAGTTTCCCTAAGAAGTGTCAGATAATTTGGGTTTACTTTACATAATTTTCTGTACTTGTGCTTTATTCTTTCTGATTTTTTCGAATTTTTATGATTCAATGAAATGCTTTATTAGTAGTTCGGCGCTAAACATTTATATAATGTGAGTTGCCTAATGGATGAATATTTGTTTTTAACAGATAAGTCTAACATGTTGTACCAGCAACAGCAGCAAGTTTTGCAGCAACCATCGCAGTACAAGAATTTTGTGAAATCCTATCAACCCGACCCTGGCGTTTCGATTACAAAAGACGATACTAAACCAAATTTTGACACCCTCACGCAAGCAATGGCTGAGCAATTGGTAAGTGAAATTGAAACTGTGTTTTCTTGAAAGATTTGCCTGTCTGCATCGAAAACAGCGCTAACGAAATTACGTCTTCAGTGTATTAGATACTGAGAAGTCGAGATGCAGATTGAGCAACGATATCTTATCGTATTGTGTGTTATATTATATAACTCAATGATTATAACAATGAAATAGTTGTAGTCTCTGAAAAATATTTTCATAACTGACTCTAATAAGTATTGTCTTTTTTCCATTAGCGGTGATTAAAAAAATATGAGTGAGGCGAGGAGACAATTAGCATTCTATGTAATACTATGGCTTTTATACTTGTGTCTCTGTGTGACAACTTTAATAACTGTCTAAAATGAATTGCATTAGTATTGCGAATATATTGATTTGTTCAAGATATTTTAATGCATATTCTCTTGAGACTACGATGTGAGTGTAAAGTGATCTAATGAACTTGATTAGTGAGGAAATACGAATTTACCTTCTTCAAAGTGTGGATAATTAGTTGAGCAGTATGCGATGACAAATTTGAATATGTCACACATGTGATCGGTAAATATTTGTCAGTATGTTCGTTGGGTTATGTTGTGCGCTACGCCCAAACGATGTTCATCTACAAAAAGTGGATTTCATCCTTTTTACCTTGAAATCATCGTTTACGCGTTGTTTCCAACATATTCAGTGAACGGATTACAGTTTTTGAAATTTTATGCTTGTTGTCTCTTTGGTTCTCTCGAACATGTAGCAATCGCTTCCGCCGCCATCTATTACGAAACTCGATACTGGTTCGGATATCGACATATCGTCAATTATGAAGGAAGATGCGAAAGCAGAAGTCGCTCGGATGAAAAGTGAACATTTTCAAAAATGGAAAGAGGCTAAGAAAAAAGCCGGCTTGAGTACGTAATTTGTAGCTTATTGAGAAGCTGAACAGACTGATGATAAGGATGGTATAATTGTTTGATCTTTCATTTTTTCAGCGAAAATCGATAAAAAAACGAAAAAGAGGCGATTGAATGCTCGGCTGGAGAAAGTTTTGAAACCAAAAAACGCATTCCTAATTTTCAATGAATTGAACTTGAAACCTGAGTACGAAATGCAAGAAGTTAATAAAACAGGATTTCAGAAAACTTATGTGGCCCGTTTGAAGGTGTTGTGGCATTTTTTATACCAACATTAAAACATTGCATTTAAGTAATAGCACAATAATACATAAATGTTGAAAAATATGTATTTTTTAGCTCAACAATCAAGTTTATGTTGGAGAAGCGACGAGTGTTTCAGGTGCGAAAATGGTCGCTGCCGACATTGCCCTGAAAGATTGGTTCGTTCAGTCATTTAAGAAACAAGAAACAAGTAAAGCATTCCTTAAAAGGTATTCGCGCTTTTTTCTGATTGCAAATAGTGTAAAAGTATTGTTCAACAGTGAGTGAAAAAATGGAAACTGAAAGTACTGACACGTCTTCATCGAGTGAACCTGCACCGTGGTCTGCCGTTGGTTCTTATGCTATGCATCTGCTTTTTACGCGATGGCAAATGAATCCACAAGTTCAAGCTCCCGTCTGCCAGCAACCAGAAAATGTGTCGGTTCCGATGAATGGGACTTCCACCAGTGATTCTACACAAGTAGTTTCTTCGTTTCAGTTATCAGTTATTAGCGTTTCTCATTATCCTCTATTGATAATTTTTGCTTTTCCATAGTTGGTAGACTACGTTCCCGCTACTACTTTGAAATTTCCTCCTAATCCAGAGCAATGCCAACCGCTGTACGTATTGAACCTGGCATTTCCAAATTTGACGTTTGTTGAGAACACTGACGACGGTAACGCGGATCAACGTTTTCATCTGCAGTGTAAAATTGCCGGTGTTGTTTACGAAGCTAAAGGTACTACTCATTTACTTGATGCAATTTCCATTTTAATTGACTCATTTGTGTACTTTTCTGTACAGCTCGCAGCAAGAAAGAAGCGAAACGTCTGGTCGCCATTAAAGTTTTGAAAAATTACGGAGTTACTTTCCCTGAACCGATTGTCGCAAGTTCTAAGTAGTTCTTTTTTATAATATGTTTTTTTAGATTTTTCTGAAGTATAAAAGTGCTTTGATTTTTAATTTTTTTAATTAGAGTTTATGTTGACCAAGAACTAACATAATTATGTATGCTTTGAGTTTGTAAATGTTAAGTGTAATTCTGAGTATTTTTTTGATCAGTGCATTCGCTTCTTTCCTGTTTTGCATTGAGCGATGCTTTTTATTTTTTCGAATTTTACCGCAGATGGCAAAATGTACATTGAGCATTAGTTGCGCACTGCATCTTATCCTGTACAAATCATTTATTATTTGAAATAAATTATCATTTCCAACATTTTGTTTTATTCTTTATTTGTATTTTTCGAATGTACAACAAACAAAATTTACATCTTACTATACGTAGATTCACAATTATTACAGTACAGATACATCAAGCAATAATATTGAAAAAAACTTATTCAAGAAAAACTATTTGGTCCAACTGACTTTAGGAATATCAAAGTGTTCTGTAAGACTATCTAAATGTCGATTGAATACTTCTACCCTTTGTTTATGTGTCATAGATGCTTTCTCCAAAATTCTTTTCTTCAACTGCAACAAGCAATACGCAAAACAATTGAATTGTGTTCTTCTCATGTCGATTACATGAAAAAGAGATGATGAGAAAAAAATACAAATGGAAAACTTACAACTTCCTCCTGCTGCTTTTTGAACGCCATTTCAGCTTTCGTTAGTTTAATTTCAGATTTTTCAGGAACATTTTTCACTTCTGACGAAGTTTTGGATATTTGTTCTAAAAACTTCTTTTCTTTTTCCTTGTTTTTCTTTTTCTTTTTCCTGAAGAACACACTAGTGTTACACAATAAAATACGTCATTTGCAAAACCACAAATAAGAATCACTTACTTCTTCATATCGGTGTCTATTTTCAATTTTAAAGCTCCTTTCGTACACTTGTCGTATTCCGACATTTCCTCAGAAGAATTGAGCGTCTTCAACACGAAATACTAACAAATTAGGATTGAATATTAGAACAACAGAAACGCTTTTTAGGTTTTACTTTAGGTTATACTTTCAAATTGAATTACTCTAGGTAAACTTTGGGTTCAAGAAAATGAAGACAGTGGCATAATATCAAAATATTACATGCACATACATGAAGTTAGTATACCTTTAACTCGACGCAGAATTTTACCTATGATAAGCTGTCCCAGTATTTAGCGAAAATGTTTTATATCACTGAAGATGAGCTTGAGTTCTGGCACTTTTGGCTAAGTAAGTAGATATTAGATAAGTCACTAAACAAAATTTTACATTCGTGAATTCAGATATCTCGCACTATCAACTATCAAGATCAACACAAGAAGGATACGATTCAATACAATACGTACATAAATAATTATCAAAGATGCTATTCAAAACTCAGATCAAAATGAACGGACTTGAATGCTTTGTGTTCGAATCGTACGAATTCGAGATATGTATCCGTAATCAAAATATTTTCCAACTCCCACTCCCTCTACAGCACGTTCCCAAACAAAAAACAAAACAATTCATTTCATTATTCACCCTAAGGTTTTTTATTGCGTTTTGCTTCCTCTTTCAGAACTGTGAAAAATTGAAAATAATTTTTTTTTTTGACATTTCTCCAAAATTTTGAATTTGAGAGTTGAGACTCGAGTTCATTGTCATGCACAAGAGAGAAGAAGAGATGGAGAAAGCACAATCACGGTTACTTTGTTCGAATCAATCTTCAAATTCTTGACGTTAGAAATTAGAATTAGAACTTTTATACCCTACTTACTCATCCCAAATCAATAATTGTGAATTGTGATGAACATTGATCGTCGTCATTCGACAACGAAAAATAAATTATTATTATTATTATCGACTTTTACATTAAAAATTAAAATGCATGCATCGATAACGAACTTTATTTGAACTGGCGAGACTAGGTCTAGGTATAGTTAGGTCTACCTACGTAAGAACGAACTAAATCAAAAAAAAAATAATCGAGTACCTAAGTAAGTAAGTAAGTAAGTAAGTAAGTAATACTTATCCCCCAAAAAGTCTCCAAAAAAGAATTAGTAAACGACTTCTTCTGCCAACTCAAATGAAAGTTCAAATTCCTGTAAAAAATAACCCATTAAAAAATAATTACTTACAGGTACTTAGTCTTACTACTCGACAATTTTTAAAAAGTTGAATAAAAACAAAAAAAAATCATTACCTATCTTGACAATTCTTCTCCCCAGAAAATGAACTGATATCATAGAGCATAGAGGGAAACGACTTGACTCAAGGGTGGGTGTATCAGCAACAACATCCTCTATTTGAGTGGAAAAAATCTGATGCACACAAATATTAGTGGGAAAAAAATTTGAATTAATCTAATGTGAGAGGTCGCTGGGTTTTCAATTGTTGTACGAATTTTTCATTTTTTGTAAAATACGTATATAGGTATAGGTACTTCTACATATTATCAAAAAGCCCAGTGACCTCTTAGGTTTCAAATTTTTTCCCACTAATTTAGGTGTGCCAGTGCCAGATTTTTGTCACTCAAATGGAGGATGTTGTTGCTCAAACACCCATCTCTTGAGAAATTTTTTTAAATACTTGACAAAATCTAGTTTCATACCTGCAAAGCAAAATAACAGTAATATTTGCCGCAAGAAATGGAATATTTTGTAAGACATCTACCTTTTGACAAAATTACACCACGGTAACGCGCTGTATACTACTTTCTTTTTTCAAGTTCAATTATTCGAATAAAGAAAAAATTGTTACGGGATTCTTATAAAAATAAGTCAAAATTTTTTAATCATGGTATTTTTACTAAAACATAAAATGAAACACATTTATTATCACATATGCAAGTAAATGTACGAACACAGTCTGATATAATATCACAATTATTGAAACGTGTAACGATGCCAGCTAAAAAGATTACATGATTCTACTATTATGAGTGGGTACCTGTCTAGTCTGGCAAAGATGACAAAAATTTACCACGAATTATTTTCATTAAAAAAAAAATTTAATAAATTTTCTACAATCAAGTTGGCTACAGAATTTTTGAAAAAAAAATTAGCAATCTTTTTATGAAATCCATTGAGAAAAATAAAAAAATTTACCATCACAAGACAAAAGATTTTGAGTAAAATAAAGTATAAGTAAGGAGACAATTTAAAGATGGTTGAATTAAAAAAGAAAAATCGGCCTCTTGCACTAGATATTTAAATAGAATTCATTTTACAATAAGATAACCAAATAAGTACTTTTGACTCATTTTTCATACTTTTGTTTTTGTTCTATTTCCACCAATTCAATCAACTCGCCGCCGTACCGCGACTTGACCGCGACTTCGATTTTTTAAATTTTGGTGGCGGCGTCAATCGGCCTCGCGCCTCGGCGACGCAGACCTCTAAGGTGATAGTCATAAGTGTACGTATTTGGGTACGCATTGGATTGGCCTCTGTTCTCTCTCTCGCTCATTTTGCTCTCTTTCTCTACGTTGCACATTCTGTTGATTTTGCTATGTTTCCTTCTGTTGGAGATCTGGTTTTCAATGCTCGTTGGGTTTTCATGGTAGTCATAACAATGATAACGAACATTATAGATATCGTTGGATTAATTTACTTCGCGTTGTGAAGCTGATAAAAAAATCTGTCCTTCGTAATTGTGTTGCTTAGTGGAATACTTCGCACTTCGCAGTTATTAGAACATGATTAGAACTGTGCTATAGCATTTTACAAAATTGAAAATAATTTATTCATTATTCAGGAAAGTTAATTAGGTACTTCAATGCAGAACTTTCAACGTATGATTTTATATCCCAAGCCTAATCCCAAGTAATCTCAAGGAATTTGGTTCCTTGAATTGATATACCTATTTGAAAAATTGGGTAAGTCGAAGCTTGTGTTTTACTTTTCTCTGCTTACTTACTTACTGTTTGGGTACACATACATGTACCATTGTATCTACTATAGGCTTTCAAAACCTTATCATATGGCAATATCTTAATTATGCTGTTTTATAATCTTGATATTTAGATAAAAGTGGAAATTTGATGGATACGGATGTCGTCACTCAAGCTGAAATAGATAAAAATAATTTACAAAGCAATCTATTAACGGCTGTGAAAGAATGTCAGAAAAAGTACGGCGGTCGTGTTGAACTTGCTACTGAATTAGATACACATGTATCTCGTGTTTGTTACTCCTTTGAATCTATTTTCAATCACGGTTTAAGAAAACACATTTCCAGGCAAGTGTGCATAATTATCTTTGTTTAAATGTTTTAATCGTCGCATCGAATAATGCATAATTTGTTCAGCAATTGATTCTACGTGTATGTTTTTAATGTTCTTACGCACAGAAAACCTACTAAAACTTTCTCCATCAACGAAAAAACGACATTCTGGCTTTGCATCTCCCACATCTTATCGCAACACGAACGAGATCGTTACAATAGTTTGAAAAACGTAAAATCAAATTGGGGTAGAAGTAGAGCTTGGCTAAGGTCTGCCCTCAATGAGAGATCACTAGAGCGGTACTTGCAAACGCTAATATTTGATGAAAACTTACTGACGCAGTATTATGAAGAATTTGCATTTCTTAGAGATCAAGAAAAAAGTTATATTCTGCCCACTGCTGCCGCGGGTGTGTACCGAATCTGTAATTTGGCCAATAATTTTTTCGAAATTTGACTTAGAGTACTATAAATTTTCATCAGGTTTAGTCCCAATATTGTTCGCCATAAGCATCGATAGAGAAGATTTAAACCATAAATACCACGATACCGGAATCGATAAATTGAGTTCGGAACAAGTTATACTTACTGAATCAATGGGTAGAATTACACTACTTCAGTAAAAATTTATAAGTATCGTATATCATTTGAATTGATTTCATTTCTTTGTTTTTTCCTCTAGACGTATTGAAAGTGAATGACGTTCGAAGAAAAATTCAAAGCAATGTGATAGATTTTGATGACACCTGCGAAAATAATGGCAATTACGACGAAATTAATGCTTCCGTCTGTTCGCCATGCGATATTTCCACGGTGAGTTGAAATCATTCACGATTTTCTTATGGTAAACTTATTTATATTCTTGAAAATATTCGTTTTTGTATTTTATACGTAGGTTGAAATAGCGGAAGATGTCACAGAAATGATGAAAAATGACGATTCTTCGTACTTCAATAATGATTCTGAAGACAACGCAAGGTTCGTAGTTCGTATAAACGTTGCAATATGTGTATCCACTTCGATCTTTGTTACTATTTTAGTGTAATACTCAAGTGAGTGTTCTATTTGCATTTACAGTAGTATGGGTCTCAGACCAATCAGTGATGAAGGAGTCGGAGAATTGATACCCGTTTCATCGGACGTAAGTGTCAGCAGAATTTATAAGCTCCGCTGTAGGGTAAATTACTTGCTTTTCTACAACTTTCATTATTTTTATCCTATGTTTAGATCAATAATGTTGATGATTCGATTTTATTTTCTGATTTCCCGAGTGAGTATATTATACTTTTAGATTATAATGAAGAGTATTGCAAAAGTAGGGTTCTGATTATTGAGAGGTTGTAGGTGAAGACGGTATTTCTGTGGGGTCAACTGACGACCAAGGATTTCAAAAATTATACGAATCAACGAAAGAAGAATTGAGGAAGCAATTGTCATTGAATTCTACATTGGATGCTCGTGTACACGAATTGAATCGGTAATGTGAAAACAATTACCGATTTACGCCTCTGAAGGTACTATTAAATTTGTATGTTTTTTTTTTCAATAGAGAGAATGAGGTGCTGAAACATCAATTACGAAAATACGTCAGCGCGGTGCAAATGTTAAAACAAGAAGATGCTGATCACACGCACGAAGCCCAGCTCTACGAAAAAAAATTAGTGCAGGTAACGTTACAAAATGACATGACATACATATTCGTCTGCTTATCATATTGAAATGAGTTGTCGTTCATGTCATGTATACGGTATGTAATATGTGTATAATATGAGAAATTTTCTACGCACTGTGTACACTACTGTGTTATTTTAGGTCGCTGAAATGCACGGGGAATTGATGGAGCTAAATAATAGATTACAAATTAGTCTATTAGCTAAGGAAGAAATGAATAAAAGATTACAAGAAGAATTGATTTCATTGCGAGGTCCTCTCCCGTCGGAAGACTTTTCTTTGCATAAACTAGTCAGCTTATGGGTTCCCTCGGTTTTTCTTACCGGACGATATTCCGATCCTCATCACGTGTACCAAGTAATTATTTGAATCACGAGAAATTAATTTGATACGAAAGTAAATTTATCAATATCGTTTTTAGGTACATTTTAGAATAGGTTCTGAGGAATGGAATGTGTACAGAAGATACGCTCAGTTTCACGCATTTCATCAAAAACTCAAAAAAGAATATAGTGTGGCTTCCGGTTTTCATTTTCCACCAAAGAAAACGATTGGCAATAAAGTAATTGAAAAATCTACTGTCGTTCAAAGATTTTCTCGAAATTAACCAATCTGTTTTAGGATGCAAATTTTGTCGAAGAAAGAAGGAAAAAATTGCAACTGTATTTACGCCAGGTCATCAACTTTTTGCTGACACAAGACTCCCATTTAGCAGTTAATCCTACCAAAGCATTATTCACTTCTCGTGTGCAATTTTTCAGGTAAATTTTCGCTGTAATTTTCTAAGTAGATTTTTTGAGATTACCTATATATCTAAGAAACAAATTCATTAGAAAACATGATGATGGTTATAGCGAACAGTATAAAGACGGAAATCAGTCCAGATCACACAGCATTTTTGGTAATTGCTTGCAACAACCTCAAAACGATACTGAAGATAGCCTAGTGCAGTATTCTGGATTATAGAATAGCAAGTATAAAATTGCATAAAGACGTACATTGAATCGTCTCCATTTGCCCTGGTAAAATAAATTAATCCCCCTCCCCCCTCCAACTAAATCGAACTTCAGAGCACTAGAAAAAGTGTAAAGTAATGCATTCGTTTCATCGCTTCGTTTCATATTTTATTTTTATATAACTAGTTCCAAAAAACAAAATATTTTCTGTTATACCGATTTTTTATTTAGAAATCGGTTGCTTCCATTTTTTAATTTCATTATCATTACTCTATTGACATTAAAAAAAAACAAAAAAAAAACACTTCAATTATTTTTATATGAAGCGATTGTACGATGATTGGTGTTTTAATTGGAAATGAGGAATGATTATTTTTTTTGTGATGTATTCTTGTTAGGAAATTTTATCTTTCAACTATAGTAAAACTCCAATGGAGTGGATATTCTAAAATTCTTTGTAAATTTATTTCATTTTTGTATTGTGATAACAACAGCTCCTTCAATTTTTTTTACGGATTCTACCCCTTATTAATTTAAAACTGAGGTAAGTATTAGTGGTGTCATTATTTATCAAAAATATTTTTTGAAAATTACTGTTCCTACTACATATTTCAACATTGAGCTTTTTAAATGACACCTTATACCATCGTCTATCTGAAATTCTGAAACTTGGTTATTATATAAAGTAGTATTCCAGAGTAAGCAAATATAAATTTTTGATAATTTTTTATCCAACATGACATAGGAATAAATATCATTATTATTAAATAAATCGATGTAAAGTGACATGATCAGTTATAATCTAACCTACCATTTTTTATGTTATATTTTTATATCGATGTATTACCAATTTGTTTATGTATCATGAAATATGTTGTAAACATTGGAATTTTATAAATAATACTTTAGAAACAACTCGTTACATCATTTCTTCGCGGAATTTCAAATAAGTACCTTTCTAACGACAATTTCTCCTGTCGTTGGCAAAAAATTATCTCGTAAGTATGTCGTCCAGTTAGGAAGGTATAGTTAAACCTTCGACACTTTTGGCTAACCTTACTCTATAAGAGTCATCTGAACGATTTCGTGTCAAATTATTAGCACTTTTTGACAACAGACTTCTCATTTTATCTTCAAGTCTGGCCGTTCTTAGTTTACTTTTGTTGCTAATTCCTTTGGGTCTATATTTTTTAATAATAACGAGCGAATCGTTTGATATTGTTGATCCGAATGAATTTTTCGTGTAGATGCCTTTTTCAAGTGCTGAGCGTTTTTCAAGAATGAGTTTGGCAGGATCGTACGATTCTTCTGTGAGAATACATTGTACATGATATGTATTAGTAGGTATACCTAATGACGATGATTTTTTTTACCAAGGATGAGAATGGCAAAGTCGAACCTACCTTCAGAAGATGAATTCGGCGGCGATTCTTCTTCTCTAGACTTGATCAGAAAACTACTGCATTCGACGCTTTTATTACTTCTACACTCGCGACATGATGATTGATTGTACAGACGTTTCGACTTCTTAGAACCACTAGAACAAATTTCTGTGGTTTAATATTTGTCAAAATTTTCTACCCATATAATACACTAGATAACCTCTTCGTTTGATTGCCAAGAAAAATTTGCATTTCCATTATTTCTTGGTAGTTTGGAGGAGATTCGTAACGAGGGGGTAATTCTTGATTGGGAGCAATTTCATTAGAATTGTTTCTCGGAGTATGTTCCGCTGAAAAAATTCATTTAAGAAAAAAAAGCAATTTGTAAGCTAATTGAAGGATTCGAGGATTGGTAGTGTTTCAGTATTTTCACTGACCTATCATTTGATTGAGCGTTCCTATAGCTCGATTCAATTCGTAAGGTTGTTGAGTTCGATACACCAACGTACAAATTAGAGAGCATAAGAGAAACATCGCTGTTGTTAAAGAACAGGATTTATTTAAGCACACCTTACATCCGTTGATAAAATTAAATTTACTTCATAACGAAAATTGACGAGTGCTTACAAGCTGTGGCGAGAAATGCAAATATCAAGCCACTGGGAATGTACGAGAAAGTTTCTGTTTTAGGAAAGTAATAATTTCGACGGTGATTATATTCTTCTTCTATTCCTATAGTTTAAGAAAAAAAACTTATTGAAACAATGCTGCGTATACGTCGATAACAAACAAGTTGAAAATCCGTTTGGGGGAGGTATACGTATTAATAGGTACTTAACTATTTACGCATTGTAATTCATCACTGTTGTCACCACAGTGATCGAAACCGTCACAGCGCAGATGTCCAACGATACATCGCTGATTACGACATAAGAAATCGCTAGCGAGGTAACACACTGAAAAAAATTGAGTTTGATTTCACGATTTCATCGACGTCATCTTCTAAGTAGGCACAATATAAGCTGTTTAGGTCTACGTACAATAATATGTAGGTAACACCCACCATCAGCAACTACTGGAATTCCGACTGGCTTGTCAAAATTTTCAACTTCATGAAAATTGGAAACGGAAAATGCAGAGTAAGAAATGATAAATCGAGATCTTGAACTAAATATGCCGTGCAAGTAGATATAAAACCCCATATTGATATTTCCTATCAACTCTTCATGTATTACGGATGAATTCAAATCATCTTGAAAGGATATATATTTGGCTTTTTCATGACCAGATGTCAGTCCTCGGTGAATTTCCAATGTACTACGATTTTCTAGTAGGACGAGACGTTAGATGTGCCATTTTGGAAAGAAAATAAAAAATTATTCAAGTCATTACCCATATCAAAAAACGAAATTATTTTCAACATCAAATGCGATTTGAAATAATTTCTTTGTAATGGCTTAATAAGCCAAATACAATCGTACGCTACTGTTTCAAATTCGGGCGTCATTTTAGTCATTACTATGGTACCGCCAACATCGTCTACGTTACCACCACAGCCTGAATTAAAAATCATCTTTGTACTTCAAAAATTTAATTGATTAAAGAGAACTTCGGAATAATAATAAAATAGTTTTACTTGTTTCAGGTTTCGAAGAAATAGAATAATCTTCACCTGAAAACGATATTACACTAATCACCAAATGATTTTTTTCGAATGTTGCAGTGTATAGGTAGGTATAGGTACAGTTGAATTTTACTTTACCTATAACAGCTGTGTAATTGAATTTGAAACCGAAACTAGATGCTTTGTTAGCAAAGAAATTTATAGACAATGTTCTTCCATTTGAAATAATAATTGGAGGTCTGAATACGCGGCCAGTGGTTATACCAATTCGTTCTGATCTATTTTCAAAAAACTACAACACGTTTAATAGAAAAAAATAAAAACCTTACGCGAAGAAATTCATTAACAAAAAGAAAATTACTTCCAACAAAGACTGAGGAGCTATTTGAAAATCCAAGAAAAAAATTCGAATTCGACAGCTCTCCTTTATTCTGGATGAACATTTAATATTATATTGCGCTCGAAAATCCGATGGATAATGAACAGGGAAAAAAGGAGAGGTAACGGTATTTTCAAAAGAATCCGCTTCAGGGGTTATTTCAAAATTTTTTATGTTGCCTTGAAAACATTCATTTCTATTGTACTCATTATTTTTTTATGATAAAAAAAGTAGGTAAGTCCAAGCATGTACTACATAGGTTAATGTAATAACCAGTGATCAATAATTACTCAGAAACTCACGTTTAATCGTATATTCCAAAGTAAACGGATGACTATAATTTCTATGATGGTGAAAATTGATCGCCATACTTTTCGTTTGAGACCGGTAAGTGAATCTAGTAACGGTGTTGTTACCATCATGAATGGGACAAAATAATCTCTTGATAAGAGCTCTATGCAGAGGTTCTATTATTTCTAAACGATCGCCGTCGCATGATTTTTCCAAGTTCTTCATGTCATCAGGCGGTTCACCCATCTTCGATAATTCCAAGAGCCATATTTTTACCAGTATCACGCAAGATGAACACGCCACTAATTCTACGCGACACTTGGACATATTACTTTCTTTCTGAATAATAACAGAATATTTTTCCTCCATGAATTGACAAGATTTTCCGACTTTGCAGCTTTCTATATCCCTATGCATACTAACCGAAATCAAATCCCATGTTGATATAATGTTACTCGAATCAACGCTTACATCATAAGTCTTTTTAGCAGGACTACAAATATCAATTATTTTGGCACGTTTCGCATTAAGAATACATGCTAGAACTTGGAACATTTCACAGTAATAATCATAATTACTAAGTTTTCATCCAAACGGTGTAAAATGTATGATTATGCGTACTTCTAAGAATATTGACATGAATACTTACTGAAAAATGTAAATGCAAAACCACCGCGATGCATTCCGTCACGAACCAATACATATTTTTTCAAAGAAGTTCTAGATACTATAAGGTTTCACCGAGACGGAGCTTACGTTCAGCTAAAAGTTAGAAGAAACTTAATTAAGAATTAACCGTAGAATATTCACGGTCACTTTTAAAATGTACCTTCCAACCACTGAAGTTACGTAGGCACAAAAGTATGTAATATTTATACAAACACATTTATTAACCACTCAAAGTTATAAAGTACGTTTTCTAAAAGTGGTAAAATTTGTTAAAATAAATATAACCAACTCTATAGGTCACTCTAATCAAAAATCCATCGCAGAAACTGAAAATTAGAAAAAAAAAAAAACTTCAATGTCTCGAGGCAATAAATGAAAATTAAAGAGAAAATAAACGTACTCGTATTATCACGTTTTTCTTTTTTCCACTCCCTTTCCATTCTTGCTATAAATTCTTGAAAAAGTTTGGTACATTTATTCAACGACGTCTTTCTATATTCTTTTCCTTTCAATTTAATCTTTTCTTCATTCACTTCTTCGTTACGTTTATCGTAGTTGGCAATTTCTTCTAATAGCAATCTAATAATGTAGTTGGTATAGATTAATGTCTACACGGTTCATAATTTAAATTTAAAAATCAGATATATTACTGTATGGTAGGAACAGCTGACGGGTCAAATGAATCGGCTAGTTTCGGTGAAAACGGCACGCATACTTTACCGGTTTTTGGATGAACACAAAAAGGAGATTTCAACAGATGGTTAAGACCTTTCGAGACGTTAATGTCGAGCCTAGGATACGTGAATTGCAACATCACCTCTTCGACAATATTTTTCGTCTTGTTATTCATATTCTAAAACAAAGATTCACATTATAGTTTCGATGAGGTTCAGTTGACGACGAATAAATCAGCACAAACCGTTTTATGATTATATGATTCAGCAGTGGCAACAAATTTGTCCCACCTATCAATACTAGTGTTGACTTCCGATATTTCTGCTTTGACTAACTCCTGTAGTTTTTCATCCGATATCATTTTCAACAATTTATTGCATCCTTCTTTATTTCCTAGCACATCCTGTTCTTTAATCATCATTTCTTTGAAATCTTTCTTTATTATATTCAAAGCGCGACTATAATCACAAGAATTGTTCTTCTCAAACACGATTACAATAAATACATTCATGTGGTGAATAGGTGAAATGTTTGTTTACTTACGTAATTGAAGGATGCATTGTATCACCGTAGAGTTGAACTTTTTTTGCTTGTTTCTCGCCACCAACTAGAACTTGGAGGTACTCAGCTACCGCAGATCTTTGACTGACATCTAATCTTCGAGCAGATTCGTCGCATACCCAACAATGAATACCTCGCCTACCGGAAAACACCCATAAACGGTGTTTCCATCCGAAATCTTCATCTAACGCAAGATCTAAAATTTTGCAAGCTACCGACATAAATTTCCAACATTTGTTACAAACTCCTGCACCAGAGCAGCATGTGCGAACTTCGTCGTAGTCTGTCATATCAATATCGAACACCATTTCTTTTTCAATAGGTTGCATTTGTGATCTCAACTGTCGGTGCTCTCTGGGTCTATAAATAAATAATTGAGGTAACCATCGAAACCATCAGTACTTAGCACTAGTTGGTCATTCCGACTTTTTACCTTACTGTGTAGATTGCTCCTATATCTATTTTGTTGGGGCATCTGCTCTTCACTTCTTTTTCAAACTCTTCCTGAGAACTGAAGGATTGATATCTGATGTATACATCATCATCCAATGTGAAGGAAAATTCTCGATTTTCAATGTATTTAGGATCCTCTGAAATATTATTGATTACACTCATAATAATAATTTCTTAAGTACACACAAATGAAAAACATCAGAGCAATGTAGACTTACTTCCTCCATAACTCAACCAATCGAAAAAAAGTCCGTATGGAAATAAACGTTTATAGTACAACGGTAACATATCATGTAAAGTGTCAGTAGATAATGACATTTTGATCAATGGTTCGCTATAATTTCTTCAATCGGATAAGTGCTATGATGCTAATTGCTAACAAACTTTTGGAAACGTGGGCTCAACTTGTAATAAAAAAAAAAGTTAGATGATTATAAACACTTCATCACTTTTGAATACAGTCGGAGATCTGAATTTATCACAATTTTTACTAAAATCATAGTAGATTCACATCATCAGTTCATCACATGAAAAAAGAAAAGAAAATCTAGCAAAATGAAAAATCGCGCAAAACTCTGGGATAACAGCTGTGTTTTGATTTTTCAAAAAAAAAAATTTTTAGCATTACGATTACGGTTGCTTTGCTAGGCTTTGCCTTGCTTCGTGCAGAAGCTTGAGCTTGAAGGAACCAAGGAAGTTTCTTCATTCTTCAGTTTTTTCCTTTTTTCAAAAACTTGAAGTTGGATTATGCCCTACTTACTTACTACACTGACGTCTATTTTTTAAAAAATTATCTCTAGAGACTCTAGAATGATCTCTATTTACTTCTTCAATTATTCAGTTATTTGAAGTGAGGTCTCTGGTTCATGAATATTTTGGATTATCGTGTGAACTATGAAGACGGCAGACGAAAAAAATAAAAGAACTGGTTGACAATGTTCGAATGTTCACAAGACTTTATTTTTCACTCGTGTTTATATTAGGTACAATGGTAAGTACATGTTGACAAACATTATTGATTCTCCAATCTCCAACAAAAAATTTTATTCGCATCACATTAAATTGTAATAATAATAAGAAAGTATAAAATTGGTTGCGTGAAACTATTTTTTTTTTTTTTTAAATTACACTCGTCAGAATATTAACTGCGATCAAGATCAACACCATTTTTCCATGATTCTTCCTTTCCCATCGCTGGCATAGTTCTGAATACTATCAGCATTGGTGGAATTTATACATATTTCAGATTTGTGATTTTTTTTAGAATTTTTTTTATTAGATGAAACATCACTCGATTTATCTATGATCTTCACCGATTGAAGACTACATCCTTTGTGAAGTGACAAGCGTAAAGGTTTCTGAGGTGGAATAGGGCGTGGATATTTTATTGTTCTAACATAATCTGACGATGTTTCCGAATCATACGTTTTTGATCGTCCATTACAAATGTTTTTTACAGACTGATAATTTGGTTCTGAATCAAAATCTACTGACTTGCAACTGCGATCATCTCGAAAATGTCGTCGACCACTTTCAGTGGACGACCTATTACTGTTGTTGAATAAAGAATTTTGCGATTCCTTAATATACCTAATTTTTTTTTCATTCATTAAATTATAATAGTTTTCTTTGTTTTTGCTACCTTCACAATTACTAGAAATATTAATTACATTCAAATGCTGGTGGTTTCTTGGAGGATTCAGTTCGGGATAGTATTTCAAGTTTAATCGCGTAGTTAGATCGTTTTTCTTCTCATTAGCAAAAATTTGAGGCGAATTTTCTCTAGAAGACTGGGTGATACACAAATGTACAGAATTGTTATCTTTTTGATAGCTATTTGTAGTATTTGCATCGACGCTGTTTTTTCCATTTTTCATGATATCACCTTCCAATAGCTTATGATTGGATTTATGATGTAATTTGTTATAAATTATAGGTAGGTCGTGAATTCTTTTTATGCTATTTCTACTAGAATCGGCACCCCCTATTACGGTTACTTTTGAGCCTTTTTGAAAAATTTGTACTTGAGAGTCGGTCGGTTTATTTTTTTTCAACATATATTCCGCTGAATCTTTGGCTATGGAAATTTCATCTTTGGAAACTTTGGACAATAACTCGGCAACTTGCTCTTCTAAATAGGATATTCGATGGGTGAGACGAAGATTATCGCTACGGAAACTATCCCGTAAACGTTCAGCTTCGCCGGCTTTTTCACGATATGCGTCCAATTCATCTTGAAGGGTTGACATAGTGTATTGATCATTTTTGTTATAACGTCGAAGCACTACAACTTGCGCAGGATTTGGTGAAACGGAGAGAAGTCTTATCATGTCATCACGACTGTTTAGATTGAATGTGTTTTTCCCATTTATTTCCAATAGTCTGCAATTAAATGTAAAATCGAATTATGAACATTATTGAATGGTAATCGAATACAAAAAAGAATTATTTTTAAAACACCGACGAAAAAAATATTCACCTATCTCCTTTCATCAGCTCAGAATTTTCAGCGGACCACTCTACATACAAGCCATCTCCATCTTCTAAAACTTTCGCTCCGAATCGAGGACTTTTTGGATCGTATACAATTTCTGTAGCGTGTACGCTTACTGCAGGTTCATTTTGCACAAAACTATTGAGTGGATAAATTTTTTATTGATAAATTTTCATATCGTGTTTATAAGGTTATTAAAATCCACTCACCTGAATAAAGTACCACTTTCTTTTTGCATAGTTGTTGTTTCACATTCTTCTAAACAAACTTTCAAGCTTTGAATTTCTTCCAATATACTCAGTAAATTCAGTTCTTCTCTACCTAACTGATACTCTAGTTCAGCCTGTTGTATTCTAACATCTATATTGCTGTTTAAAAAAAATATTCCCTCAGTAAGACGTCGTGTCATTAAAAACTTGAATCATAAATACCTAGGTACTTGGACTTACCCGTACCTATCACAGTAGGTAGGTATATAAAAATACAACTTACTCTGTAATATCCAATCTTTCCAATTCTAATTTAATGCTTTTGATTAATAACGTTTTATTATCCATTTCTTGCTTCAACCTATCAAATTTTTCTTCAGCAATTTTTTTGTCACGAGATAAGTGTTCTTTTTTATGTTTCGACTGCAAATACGTAGTTGATAGTTTATTTGAGTTGATTGATGAATTCAATTGACTCTTCAAACTAAAATTTCAACGTTATTTATGAGGTTTTTCTTATAAAGTACTTTTCAAAGTACCTACAAGAGAGTACCAAAGATAAACTAGCTATTGAATACCCACCTATTAATAACATTTTCTTTATCTTTTAAAGCATTTTTCAGAGTATCCATTTCTTTCGCAATATCTTTTGAAGTTCTATAAATTGAAGCGTTGTCTTCATTTTGAGGTGATTTCGAATAGGTTAAAATGGAACTGGATCTACTATTATTGGTAAGTTGATCATCAGCATTGACTTTAGTGGTAAGATTAATGTTTGTTGGAGACAAAGCTAAATTCACAGAAGTATTGCTGGTTGAGATTTTTTTCTTCCTAGGAGTTGTTGCTAATGAATTTTCTATTCTTGCCATCTGTGTAGATTAAAAAAAAAAGTCAGACGCACGTAGTTGAATTTAAGCGTGTATTATTTGCCCACCTACTTACTTACCTACCTACCTACTTACCTACCTATGAAATCGTATGTATTTCAACGAGTTCTTGTTGAAGTTTTTCATTTTTCCTAGTATCTACATATCTAAATACCTATCTAGGTATCTCTTTATTAATATTTTATTTCGTAATAGTTACCTTTGCTTCTAGTGTTTCCAGTTGTGCCATTCTAGGCTGTAATAAAACTTGCCCCGTGTGCAAAGCGTTCTGAAAATCAAAAATATGTAATCAAAATGATTTTTCTAGTAGGTATCCATACTGCACAAAAAATTTACTAAATTCAACGTAGTAAAATTATTGACCCTTCTCTTTCGACTCAAAAATTCTATGATTCCGGCCAGGATCGAACTGGCGACCTTCTGCGTGTAAAGCAGATGTGATAACCGCTACACCACGGAACCACCAAATTTCATCAGCCCTAAAATTGTTCAACTTCATCAAAAATCGTTTGATTGATCACGAAATAATAACAGAATATAATTTTTTAAGGAATAATATATATGTAATTTAACGTTTATTTTTTGACCAAATATCATCAAATCTATCGCCATCAGAAATCAAAATTGATACTTCGCTCGCTAATTCGCTATAAGAATTCTGAAATCAGGTTAGACCTTAGACTTGGCTACTTGGGTTACAAGAAGGAATAAAATTTTATTTCGAATGAATTGGTTAATAATTGAAACAAAATTAATTCATGCCGTAAAAAAAAATTACAAAAATGTTGATCAATTGAAATGAAAAAAAAAAAAAAAAAAACTTATGATTCCGGCCGGGATCGAACCGGCGACCTTCTGCGTGTAAAGCAGATGTGATAACCACTACACCACGGAACCATTTGCTTCAAACTGCGATTTAAGCACTACTCTAATATGAACACATCTAAACTTCTAACATTCGCATGCAATTTGACATTCACTTTAAGCTTTTTTCGAGCTAGGTGCTACATAAAGTCGACAAATGGAAAAAAGTTGAAAATTTTTCATTTCACGAATTCATAATGAAAGTTGGATTAGCGGTGTTGCGGTTACTCGTAACTAGTTCTTAGTGGTTCAGTACTTACTGTTACTTGTGTGTGTAGTACTTTTTGCGTAAATTATAGGTATTGCATTTGATCACTAGCTAGGTACCTATCTACGGTCAAAATAATTGAAACTTACCAAAGAACAAGATCTGTGAGGCGTTGTACTCATGTATTTATCGAAACTTTCGCTGATTGATTCGTCGTTTTTATTGTTCGTAAATACCATTATGTTTTTTTTAGAATTTCTGAAACGTGAAATTGAAGAGTTGAAATTAGTGGGATGAAAAAAATACATTATATAGGTGTCTGAGAAGTATGTTAAAGGGACTCATTTTTGTTTTAAATTTGACCATTTTGAAATTTTCACCATTTTTGTATACGTAAGTAGGTTACCGGTTAGGCAATAAATGAGTACCTACAAAGAAGTATATTATAGGTACCAAAGTTTTATTAAATTCATTCATTATTGATTCCCTTAGGCCCTCAATGCGTCAAATGAGGACATTTGGACTTCAACATGTTTGAACTTGAAAAATTCCATTAACGTTTCTGATTAATATTAAGCACAAGTAGGAAACATTTGCGTACACACATCTGCGAAACTATAATTCCAGGATAATTATAGTGTACTCTGTACTCATCATTAGAAATTTCATCAGCTCCATCATCAAATGTAGGTACGTGGTACATCTACATAATGTATCATATGTACATACGAGTACATGATTTCATACCTATCAAAAAGAATACGCATACTTCTAGTATACTGACAACATCCTGACTCATAAGATTTGGTCTATAGGTAACGCAAAAATTGCAATTTTTCATCTCTCCAAACTAAAGAGAAGTACCTACGATAAATATTTTAAATTGAATTTGTTCACAAGAAATAAGATATTGTGAGAAAAGTGAGATAGGTAATCAATCATAAACCTTTAATTAACTAACGTTATACTAGGTGTAGTAGTACTGACCTGAAACCTTTACCGAAGCGCCGTTTAATGTTATAATCTCCAGTATGTGATTTCGGACGATCTGAATCCATTTCAAGGAATTAATTTCATTTGTAAATGCATTTTGATTTTAACCTGTAAATTAAAATACATTGGTTAGCTCGCTGTAGAGAATCAATTACCAACATTGTCAATAAATGATTGAAAATGAAATGAAAGTAGTATCAGTACATAAGTAGGTACCCTTTTGTATGAATATTCTCATTTCATTAACTACACGAGTTCCACACGAATGATGTACCTAGCAACGATATGAAATTTTTGCACTAAAAATTTAAGTATCTGTTTATTTCATAGTGCATATAGTACATAGACGTAGGTACTTACAATGTGCATACCAACCCAATTATAAAAACAAACAAAAAACGAGCGTATGCATTTCTTTCAAGGTAATCATTCAAACACCTCTCCTCTTTTGTTTTACAATATTTTTATCCTATAGATTTTTCAACGTTCTTTTTTCAATACAAGGTCACCACACAAAAATTATAGGCATTATGTTCTAATAGGAATGCTACATATGTAAATTGATTGCAAACAGTTACAATTTCCGACCAATCGTGATTCGTTTGGTACTTGAATTTTTGTAAGTTTTAGGTGCGAGCCTACGTGAACCAGTTATGGTTTATGGCGATTGTACACGAAGAACGCCTGTTATCTACGAAGGCATACATCAATTTCATAGTCCCATGTTAGATAAGAATGGGAGCGGCGGGTATTCTTCCGCGTAAGGTGTTGAAATAATCGATTTGCATCTCACATTTAAAAAAATTGAATTACCTAATGTCAACGCAGCGATAGGACAAACCAGCTAATGAGAGGGGTATTTAATAATTTTTGAATTATTTTGAAGGTAATTTGGACAAAAGAAGGGTACCAATCAAAAAAGTACGTATGTATCTACCTATACTCAGATAGAGAAACCTAGACCTACAAATACCTACTTATACATATTGTATTAATAATCATGATCTCGATCAAATTTTCAGCTATTTAGTCCAGGCAAATTAGGCCCAATTTGGGCGGTTAGCAGGAAAAATTCCGAACAAAGCGATTTTCAGTACAGAGGTCAGTAGTACCCTCCTGTTGAACATACTGAAAGTCCTCAACATTCCGAGTCGAGCGTAGCCTCCCAGGGATGGTTTTACCCACCAAAATTCAGTTTTCGGCAAATATCTCGGTAAATAATGCAGCTACGAAAAAAATTGTTCCATAAAAAATTGTTCTACGTGAAATTTCCTATAAGGTACATGTGTTCAAAAAACCCCTCCTCCCTTCGGAACCCTCCCC
>FIZT01029569.1:0-23367 GCA_900065295.1 Paracoccus marginatus | reverse complement strand
CAACAAAATATGGCATAAAAAGTTGGCCCCCTGTCATATTTGAGGATCTACAGCCCCAACAGAGTGAAAAAAGGTCAAAAATGACCAAAAATTGCATTTGAGGTGCCATAAATTGCAATTGTGCAGGTGCTCAGTGGAAAAAAACGCATATTCAGCATACGGGGACACTACTCTATCGAACCTCACTTAAATTTTTTTGCCCCAATCAAGGTCAAAAAATACTCTTTTTTGACCACCTCCAGTCTATGTGCAGGGATAGAAAAATTTTTTCGACATTTTTGGGAATGCTGAACCGGAACCTACATTCTGCCTGGCAATTTTTTTGGCCACCAAAAAAAAACAGTAAAATCAGTTTCTAGAGCACTTTTGGCTAGTTGGTCTGTAGACTACATTGCTTATTTATACGACTGACTCCAAATTGGAAATTTCTTTATTGTATACGCATACCTAATACTTAAAATTCAAAAGACTGAATTCTACACAAACACAAGTTATTGAAAATTGCGAGAGAAGTACGTAACTATGTACGTAGGTACCTAGTACGTATCCTACAGAGAATGAAGAGATTGCTTTCTTCGCCACAAATCTCCAAACAAATTGATGCCGTTCGGAAATGATCAACAGCCATTTCAATTCACGATAATCTTACTTCATTTTAGCCTTTTGAAATTACACAGTAAAAATTTAGCATAAATAAATACGGATAATTTAAACGTCGCACCCATAGAAAATAATTTTGGAGTGTTTCTGTTTCAATTTTCAAATACCTCAAAGTCGAATTATCATTATTGCACCTGTCTTTCGCAGTCATGGAACACTTGTTAATGAAGTTTTTGCATTGTGTACAAATACCTACCTACATGCGTGCAGGTGTGTATAACATAGGTTATATTACATCGCCGCTTCGTTTACTTCAAATTCGAACTCTGTAGAATGTGACTAACGTGTTGCAGTTCATTAAGAATTATCCACACTTCCCCTGTTTTCACTTTTTCAACTGCAACCATTGCGAGTGATTTGTTTGAAATAGACCATATAAATGGGTAGGTGAGTTCGTTGAAAGGGTCGTATCCGTATCCCATAAATGTTGCAATTTTCATCAGCGCATCACCTAACGTAAAAATGAATGTTATAATTTTCACTTCCATCTTGTGTTCGATTTTTACATCGATAAGAGCACCGTTGTCACCGCCATTATTACCGGGCAATTATTCATCGAGAAGGTATCCAACTGTTGGAAGTGTTGATCGAAACGGATTGTCTTCATTATTTTCATCGTCTCGAAGAAACTTTTCTCCTCAGCCAGACGATGTACTGGACGAATTCCGGGTAAAGCAATTCACGATCACCTTACTTAAGTAGTTTCCTATTATTTACAATCAATCATGATTTACTTGAAATGTGAATTAATAAATTTTCTATACTTACTATGTAAAACTCAATTAGAAATTGGTGAACACCGTTAAAAGTAATACCATGGCATCGCCGCTTCCATCGTGGATGGACAGACCTGATATGAGAAGATCGACTTTTCCTGATTGGCAATTTCGTAACTCAGTTGTAAATCCTACTTCATCTCCAACGCGAACGCAAAAGATTTCAACAGGCTCGCCGCAGTGTACTTGTAAATTCTGTGAATTACGTAGAACTTTTCCATCTTCATTCAATGAGGTAGAAATCTCATCATACAGCATACACCTACCTACATAAATATATTTCTTTGCCTCTCACCTACATTCCATTTTTGAAATACTTGATTATTTCGTATCAGAGAACAAGATTCCAATCTCCGTCTGGTGCACCAAGACCAAGAGTACGAAGAATTCCAATCACACTTCCCGAAAATTCGCCAGATCCATCAACTAGCCCAACAGATGCTACTGCTAGGCCAAATAATTCCAAACCAGAACCATCTGCCGCGAGTAATCAACTGAATGGTTCAAGCTCAACAAAAATTTCGCCAGCACAGGGTGATGACGACGAGTCTAATAGTTCATCAAAAATTCAAGATCCTCCTCAAGTTGAAATGGTATTCTAATAAGTACCTGATTAAAATTGAAAATCCTGCGTAACATCATAAGTGGGAGTTGTTCTGTTTCAGGAAGTTCCCAAAAATGAAAAGGAAAAGTCATCAAAAGATAAGGTATTATTAAAAATGTTTTGTGATTTGCTTTCTTTGCTGCAAGACATAACCTAAGACATACCTACCCATAGTTTTTATCACAGAAAGACGGTGCCAAAAAATCGGAACAAGCTCCAGAACAGTTGGATGAACCTCCAGAAAAATCGGTATACCATCATAATACTTACACCGAATCACCAAATGAAAAATTTTCACTTTTAGAAGTACCTAATTAGGTAAGTACTAAGTAGGTATTCCGATTTGATACTTTTTTTTGAATTCGTTAGCAAAGTGATACAGAGTGGGAAGGACCAAAAACGCCAGAAGAAGATAAACCTGAGCGGTACTCAGTTGAAGAAAATATTAAATTTGTTGTAAGCATGTTTACTTCTAATTTTGAAAAGTTATGCTAATTTAACACGTAAATGAATGAAATGGATAGGTAGGTTACCTATTTACTCATCCTCAAAAAAAGATTCCGAATTTTAGCGAGCGTATTCCAACAATATGACAAAGCTAGGGAAATACAAGGTGGCTGAAACGATAAATTACTTGGTTGGTGCATATATTTCACTATGTGTCAGGACCGTGTGTTGAAAAAAAATCAAAAGATTTTTCAATGAATTTACTTTTTATAGTTAACACAGAAAGGGCATGAACTGGATACGGCAGATAGAGCAGCCATTAGCTACATTATCAATGAGAGATTGGTCAGTGAATACGAGACTGTAAAATTTAATCATAATTTGAGCATGATCCCTTCTTATCAAATTTTTTTTTGCTCCAGAAAAAAGACCCAGAGGTCATCGAAGCTCTCAAAAAATATAACGAAAAGTTCAAAGTAAGCATTAAAATTCCAGTTCTTTCAAAGTCTACTTACCTACCTATTTCAATTTTTCTAAAAGTAACGACAATTATGATTCTGCTTATTTCGTCGATACAATGATAAAATAGACTGATAGCGAGACAAAGCCGTCTGAAAAAGAAGATACGTCCACCCTTTCTGAGATTATCGCCTTTAACCAGCCTCGAATTTCAACTCGCTACAATAGATCGACCTCCACTCAATCCCCGTTGAATCGTACGCAGCCCTCTGGTCCGAACGCCTTCTCACTTCAAAGTCCTTCAGCCTCAAATTCCCCTACCAGCAGTGAAGCAGTCTTGGAAGAAATTTCTTCATCATTGATGAATCGTCAACCGCGTCTTCGATCATCTCCTTCTCGATCGGTTCATAGCCCTTCGTTCTCAAGGTGGCGGAGTTCCTCTTTGCTATGATCGCATCGATGCGACCGCAGTAAAGATAATTCATTTCAAAATTTATTCCTTCATCAATATTGAGTAAGATTTGGAAAACTGACATTAAAAAATGTAACTTAGCAGTCGTTTTTGCTTTATACCTACCTATATAAGTAATACATTGATTTCGAAAAGATTCTGAACAAACAAAAATCATGGACAATTCAGTACGCTTCTATTGGTACTTACAGCGAATCAGTTTCAGGTCGATAAACACAATTCGAACGAAATATCTGCTCCGTTTATTACTAAATAGAAAAACATTTATTCATTACAACTCTCTTACATTGGTAAACATGAAACTTCAAAGTTTAAAATAAATGTAACACTTATGAAATAAAAACGGTCGTTTTTTGTAGATATATTTTACAACAAATAATTGAGAACAAAAATGAAAGAAAAGAAAAAATAATAAAAACAAAAAGGAATGAAACTTCAATTTAACATTATGACTAGTTTTAAAACTAATAGGTAATCACATAATGTATATCAAGAAGGGCCAACAAAAATGTTATTCGATTAAATAACTCAGTTTTGCGCCTGCTTTCAATCAAGAAACGCTAACAAAGTTTCTGAATCGAAACGACGGATTTGGAAATAAGGTAAGATGTGATGGGTAGGTATTTTGCACACAATGTGTTCGACGATATGCAAAAATCATGAAATGAGGTTGAACCAAGTCCAGCTTCGAGCATTGCACACCAATCACGACGAAATGACCGACAAATTAATACTTCTCAACAGGTAAAACATGCACTTACATAGAGAACAAGATAAAAATTCGTATAAAAAACTTTTAAAATATTAATACAATCAAGAGTACTACATGGCATCGAAATGGAATCGATGAGCTTCTTGCAATCTTTCAATACGATCTTCTTTTCTCTCTTTCCAATGTAACATAGCAATAATACATCCAATAACGACGCAAGTGCCGGTTAAAGCGACCACCGTTTGTAACACGATTTTACTCGGAGTGACGAACAGTTGAGCCGTCCACTGACTTGGGTCTCCTCTCGGAGCAACAATTAGCTGCGAGTTGGGTATGATTTGATTCCACGTTCGAGATTTGTTGAACAGACTAATGGTCAAGTCTTCGATGAAATTAGGCGTACGTCCAAGACCGAATATGGTATATGGAAGGCATAAAGCTAAATGCGCCGATTGAGGGAGTTGGACTGCAAGACCAGTACGTGAATTACCATCTTGAGTGGTTGTCTTGTAACGTATTTTTGGGCCCGGTAAATTGCTTCCAAAGACGTGTCGTTTGGTTCCCAATATTGTCGGCGGTAGGTCGATTTTATCGTTTGTTAGGCCGGTGATAACCATCACTTTGATGAAATTCGCATCGTAGTCCAAAGCGTTTTTGAATGCTGACATGGTTTTTTTATTGTTTTTGTTTTGTACAAATATTACATCCAGAATACCGTCTTGCATGAAATCGTAAAAAATACCCATAGCGCTGTCAGCGTTGTATGGACTAAGGGCGTTCCACTGGATTTCAAACGTTCTGCTAAATTTGCAATTATTAATACAGGGCACGTTCTCAAATAAGAATACTCTACGCTTATCAACCTCTCCTGCTTTTGCTAATGTAGCTAGCATATCTACAAAACCGTCATTGTTGAAATCACCCGCATGTAATGTAATGGTGTTGGGAAATCCGGACTGGTCGGCAAAACACCACACTACGTTCGGAGCTTGTGCAAAGTTTACTTTTAAATCGTACCATTCGCCATTTAGGTATACGAATAAGCTACTGTTGAATTTATTCGTGACTGGTATAATTTGATTCATCTGGTCGGCTGTTTCTAAATCCATGAACAAAGATTGCCCAACGAAATAGGAATGGGTATCAACTGGAACCTGTTTAATTGTATTATGATACCGGAAATTCAGACTGTCGATATCCCAAAGCCATATCTCAAATCCAGTATTGCTTGTTAAATACAAATCAGGCCAGTTATCTCCGTTAAAGTCCAAAAATGCGTGCGAGTGAGGAATACGCAATTCATCCACTGTCTGACCGGGCTCTAAAGGCAGCAGTGGTGTTTCTTTCGGAGCAGTCCTGCCACTGAATAGCCAAAGTACTCGTTCTTTCATTGTATTCATTCCAAATAAATCTGTTTTCATATTTTTATAATAATTGATAGCTAAAGGTTCATCTGTTAAATTGAACAGTGGTGTGCTGTTACAGAGCAACGTTGTAACGTTACCCCACGCAATAAACACCTCGTTGATGAAATTTTTGTTCTCAACAGATTTTACACTCCCCACCACCAACATGTCCATAAGCGCATCGCCATCAAAATCGCCTGGAACAACGCTAGAAATGGCGTAACGTGGATAAGTGCATTTCAACCTTGGCTCAGGGTTGAAGAACGGTTCTTTTGCAGATCCTAAGAGAATTTCTACATCCGATCCAGCATCAGTATTATGAATAACAAATAAATCCGTCAGTTCATCGGAATTGAAGTCTCCAAAAGCTGCGGGCATTCCATTTCTATTTGCTCCGAAAGCTGCATTTGATAAGTCGCTGCATTGGCAAGAGGATACGAATACAATTAATAGCAAGGTGAGCAAAGGTGACAGGAGATGTTTTTTCTTCATTTCAGCATTAGTCTGAAACATAGATACCATATTTCTCTGTAGAATATCAAGTGCAACTAAATATAGGGGGGAAATATGAATAGAACGAGTAGATTTGTATTGAAACAAGTTCTTAATCTGTTTTTACAATTACATACAAGTACATTTTTCAACAAACAAGAAATACTTACCAAAAAAACAATGAAAATACGTAGTTGTTTCAAGACGGTCTGCAACGAATGAATTTACGAGGTATCATGCAACATTTAAAATCAACTACAACTACAGAGGAATTGAATCTTCATTAAAACACATTCGATAAAACCCTCGAGATTGCGAATAACGTAGAAAATAATAAAAAGATAAATGAGAACACGAAAATTTTCGTTTTTCTTAAATTTCTGAATTCTGAGAACTTTGATTATAATCCCAAAGTTCAAAGTTGTACTTCAAAACTGGATAAAGAAATTCATGCTTGCAAAAATTATAATCAAAAATCTCTTTATAGAATTTAGAAAATATTATTAATTATTGTATTTTTTAAATAAAAATGAGGTAAAAATTTATGAAAATATTTTTGAAACGTACTCTGCTACAAATTGCAATGATATAAAATTTCAAATTTGAAACTGAATGAAAATTGACTCAATTTCAAACTCAATTTTTTGAAAGTTGAACGGTTTTGAGTATCATTTTTGAACAACACTGTATCATAAGAATTTTGAAGACGGAAAGTGGGAAAGTCCAAAATAAGGATTTTTAATTTTTTAATCAATCGTGATAAATTTTGTTGTTGTTGTCGTATGTACCTACGTACGTAGCAATCCGTGTTCGATTTTGATTCTTTTTCCCGATGCATAATTAATTTGCATTTTAGTGATTTAACAGCCGGTTCCCTGATTCATTCCATTGAAATGATTCTCCTTAATGTATTTGTAACGTAATCGCATTCCGGAATGAATATTCCTTCGTGTTTTTACCGTATGATTTTGTAACATACGTTTTACTTATATTTTCTTCAGGTAAAAGTCCGTAAATGTTTTCTTAAAATAAGACCTTAATTTCAATAACTAATTACATCTTATTAATTTCAAAACGATCCTCAAACGCATATTTTGCCATTTTTTTCAGTTTCAATATCGCTGCTGAAATGGCCAAAGTGATTTTGAAAAATTCAACAAGTAACAAAGATAACGCAAAATACACGCAGAACTCAGAATGGCTGAAGTTAACAGTATCAACTGGTTTTATAATTTTCGTATATTTCATTTTTTCCATCGGTTTAACCTTCTACCAGCGTTGGTTCCTATTGGTGAGTTTTAAAACCATATGTTAAATCAATTGGAAACCTTTCAATTTCGTATCTTTTTTTTATGTGCCCAGAAATACAAGCTTCCATTGACCGTAGTATCATGTCACCTCGTTATGAAATATTTCCTAGCTGCAATGTTTCGTCGTGTGTTCCAATGTGTTACCGGCAAAAAACGCATATCATTAAATTGGACGACAAATTTCACAAAACTAGCTCCTATCGGATTTGCCGGGGGGTTAGACGTGGCGTTTTCTAATTGGGGATTGGAACTTATAACGATATCTTTGTAAGTGGTTTGATTGGAAATATGCATTACGATAATGATACTAAAACGGGTTATTTTCGATTGCAGATACACTATGACCAAGTCAACTGCTATCGTTTTCATTCTTCTTTTCGCTCTCATGTTTCGATTAGAAAAAAAGGTATTTTTTAGAGATAATTTTCAGTAAAACGGATATGTTTTTTTTTATCACATTGTTATCATCTGTGTACCGTACATACGTTACAAATCTTTGTAATTTTTTTTTCAGTCATGGAGTATATTTCTGATAGTTTTGATGATTTCTGGAGGCTTATTCATGTTCACTTATAAATCTACCCAATTCAGACCAAGTGGCTTTTTGCTTGTATTATTGGCGTCTTTCTTAAGGTATGAAAATTGTATAGTATTTGTGACATTGTACGATTGCTGATTTTTTAATACTTCTTAGTGGGCTACGTTGGACTTTGACTCAGTTTGTGATGCAGCAGAGTAATTTAGGACTACGTAATCCTATCGACATGATGTACCATATTCAATTATGGATGTTCCTTTCAGTTTGGCCTTTTTCTCTTTTGATGGAAGGTGAACTAACATCTTTGTATATTTTTTTCGCGCAATGGTTGTTCGTATGGTTTCTAATTTTTTTTTTTTTTTTTTCAGGTTCCTTAGTATTGGATGAAATAAGTAAACAGAAAAATACGTACGATTTGACTTTATTAATTATTAGCGGATCTTTGATAGCATTTGCGTTAGAAGTTACTGAATTTTTAGTCATATGGCATACGTCTAGTTTAACATTCGCTGTTTCCGGCATTGTAAAAGTAAGTTGATCGTGTACTGTCGACTTTGTCGTAATGTGATATCTAATCATTGTGTTGTCAACGTTTTGTGATATGTTTGAAATTGAAACAATAACGCTCTGGCGCAATTTTTCCTGACCGTGACGTGTCGTAATATGTAAATGAAATTGACAAACGTGTTTTAAAATGTTTTGCAAATTGTTTTCCATTTGTGGATAACGAAATGCGATATTTTTTCTATTCTAAAAAATTGTTTTTTGTTAGTGGGTTGGATAATACGTCGCGCTGAGGAGAAAATTTCGTCTTTTTATACCATATTTTTTCCTTTACATTATCATCAACTTGAATTAAGTATTATATAATCTTGACGATTTATTTATTCTCCCTTCTAGGAAGTTTGCACGGTTGTCCTGGCCGTCGAATGGAACGGCGACGCGATGACTCTAGTCAATTTTTTCGGATTACTATTGTGCATAGGCGGCGTAATATGTCACGTAGCGTATAAAGCGCAAAACGTAAAAGATATTCATCAGAAAATCGTCAACGACGAAGCCTCCGCCGTTTTTCTTCCAATACCTAACGACTCTTCCGACGAAGATACTGGTAATTTTGACGACGACTCGTCAACTGAGGTCTTATTCAACGTCTTACAAATTGGAGAAAAACCTAGATAGTCGAGCGCGACGAATGCCCACCGCTCACGTCGCATCATTGATCATCAAGTCAACCAAAAAGCGTTACCGAATTGTACGCTTTTCACGTAATTTTTGGGATCATATTTCCGAGTTAATTCTAGTCATATGATAGGTTTTTTTTGTTCAATCGAGATGTTGAAGTACTTGGGCGAGAGTGTAGGCGCATTTATTTTCGAGTGATTGTTAAATTTTCCCTTTGTTTTGAGATATTTCCTTGACGATGAGGAATTTCTTTTTTGGACGATCTACAAATAACAAATTATATTTCCAAGTATTATTTTTGCGGTCTCATTTTCGTAATGTAATGCTAGATAAAGTATCATATCTGTCGTGAGATATTTCATTGATCGACCTTCATCGTGTATGGTCTAAAAATACATTCGATATTTTGTTACCAATTACTACACTTAATTTATACATTCCATTTTAAAGTTAACGATTCCTTTTTTCTTCTACAAGGGTAAGTCTCACATGTTTTAATAGTTTATAATTATAAATTTTTTAGAACATTTGTACTTCGTTAATCAATTTCATAACTGGCCTATGAATTTTCTGTGAATTATTTATTTTTTTTTTATCGGGAAATTATTCCAAATGCTTTCTTTTTAATACATAAAAATTGTAGCAGAGATCTCGTGGCAACTAAGTTGCTGTTAATTTATTTTATCTACAGTTTTGGTCGTGCGTTATTCACGACATTCACGACCTTTGAGCATGGTTTCGAACTATCATTATAGTTTCACCTCAGAAAGCACCCACAACGCAACGTAGTTACCTGGGAATACTTAAAATTATACGAACATGTAAATTTTTGTAGATTTTATGGAACGTTGAGTACGAATAAATTTTAATATATGAAATTAACTGTACCTTTTTCAATTGTAATGTAATCCTTATCCAGCATCATTTATGCATCAATCGATACCTATCAGTAATTAAAATAGTTCTAACACTGTGGCACCTGCGTTATGCAATTTGCGAATCTCAGAACCTCGATATTTTGCATAGTCACTTTGTTCGGGAACATCCATATTCTCCACGCGTAAATACGTTTAAATTCCAAATTGATTTTTTCGAGAAAAACTGCTGATGTTTTGACTTTATCGATTCATATATTTTAGTCTTTTTTTCTCGAATACATTTAAGCATCTCGATATAATACAAGTTTTTTCTTCTTTTTCACTCGCCGTCAGATGGGGAAAAAGACGCCGAATATCAGTGAAAAGAGCCTTACGGAGACGTTCCCGGTCTTCCTCCGCAATGGATCCTATAACAGTTCATTAGCATTGAATTAAACTCAACCTTCAACATAGCTTCTTACATTCATAACAAAAGCTAGTTTATTTTACGCTTACTGTTGTCTACATCGTCTTCGGAACCATCACTTGAATTTCGATCTTCATCAGCAACTACAGCTAATACTTGGAGAGAAGGTACATCAAGATTTATATTCCGTGCCTCTGCATGCAGATCAATGGCTTCTAAGTTCCAGTTGACACAAAACCTTAGTATCTGGTTCAACTTTACTTCGACTGGAAATTGAAATACATAAAAAGTTTAGAAGTTGCGGACTTGCGAGTTGCGGGGCATGATTTCACTATTTCAACGACTCACAGTTCTTTTAGATGTTCCGTCACGTTTGCAATTTGTCCAATGAAGAATTTACGTGTCCTCAATAAATCATTGATTTTGATAGCGAACTTGATTACATTAAATTGTCGTGGAACGGCCATCGCCATTTCCGGGTATCCTAACATACATTACAAATGTGTTGAAACATCAAAATATTTTAGTATAAAAGACTAGTAACTTGGATTCTTACTTTTATATAACGATCGTTTAAACAAGTTGGCACTCATTTTAAATCGGACACCTTTGGATAACTTTTGAATAGAACACAACATAGATGCATTGAAATACATACACATCAAAGTTCAACGTCGCTTTTCATGTTTTTTCTCAAGAATTAATTGCATTGGTTTTTTTTATCTCCGCTTCGTCTTTTTTTTGCTTATTGATGTACTTACATCAACTTTTGTGATTCCAGTTCTGCAATTTTTACATCCAATGTCCGATGCCGATCAGAACAGTTATCGTTTCCCTTCAATTAGAAGTAATATATCATAGGTAAATCTGGGAGGTAAACTTAATTAGTGAACACAATGAAAATAATCAGCGAATGTATCAATGAAGAAAAATAAAAGATATGAGGTTGGTATGTAATGTTGCACTTACTTCCAGACCACTTTATGGGTAGATATTTCAAGTTTGGAAGTGAAAAGTTGACTTTACTCTTAACGTCAACAAATTGAAATAAAATGAATTATAATACGAAAAAACTCAGAAAATTGAAAAATTACATCACATTCTTATCAACTGCGCATTGATAATAATCTGTTTGTTTACATCTCGTGATCGAAAAAAAATGGCGAAGCAGCATACCCTGCTGTTAAGGTATTGGGTATAACTCAGATACGGATATCCGCCATTTTGGAGACAAATGAAAATAATATAATGCTTTTTGATTTGAAACTTTTCCAAGTTTTCACCCGAATTTCCAGTAGGTATGTTTTCAAGTTGAAATATAAAGTGTCATATATCATTGAAAAGAAGATTAAATTCTCTTTCTTATGAGCCAAAGAACGTGTCGTTTGAGTAATTCTGCGATTTTTGGTGATTTTTTGAAAAAAAATTATTACAAAAAACTTAAGTAGTTTTCTACTTTTTTAGTTTTTTTTTTTCAAAAACTCACCAAAAATTGCATAATATTACTTTGACGCCATCACTTTCGCGCTCCTCATTGCACGGTTGCTGCAACTACTGCAACCAAATCAAAATTTTCGATTCGTTTGCACGAAGCACGATGCGCGTTGCAGTTGCAGATTGCGGGGTAGGTATAGGACAGCACTCCACTGCTAGCTAGTGAAGTTTACAATTTTCATTAGAAATCTCATGGGATGGGGAATGATGGGGAATGCCAGAATCAATTGAGGCGTCTTTCTAAAAAACGACCATATTCCAAAATTGCGAAAAGAATTATTTCATTTTTTGAAAGTAGGTACACAAGAAAAACGACAAAAACATGCATTTTGCAAAAAAATTTGAAAATCCGACATTTTTTTTATGCTTTAAAATGAAAATAATAATAAAGACCGTTTATTGCAATACAGGGCATACACCCTCTTTACACCGTCAACAAAACTACGAATTTGGACATTTTTGTTTAAAAAACAACCATAGTCCATGCATGCATTAGTGTGCTCTCGTTGGTTCACGTGGACTATGACTGTTTAAAAAAAAAAAAAAAAAATTCATAGAAAATATGAAAATAATAGAGGCGGTGGCATCTAGAAAAATAGAAAACGGTAGGCTTGATAGCATACACAGACTCCTGCCACGTGTCACAATCCTGCCAGCAGTCCTGGTAACCTATTTCGGTGACCTTATTTTGGCAAAAGCACTTTACGTATTTTCCAGGCGACTATTATTTCGCGAAGAGGAAGCATTTTATGGTATCATTTTCGCGAGCTTTGTAGGATCATAATACCAGCGGCATCGGCACCGAAATGAGAACAGATGTACTATTATATCCTTTCTGGAACATCACGTAAGAAAATAGCGATTCGATGTAGCGCGAGTGGTTTGCTCAATACGAGAAATGATTAAGTTCACCGCGTCGATGTGTGGAAATAGCTCCGAATTTATTTTTGTACCGGAGTACGTTCGAACACATTTATAAATGGGTTTTCGATAAATTGAGGTGCTTTCTGGTGTAGGTACGGTATCTATCGCGTGTATATAGGCCCATAGAGTCGAATACGAACGATATCTATCATTTGGGTTAATTAGGGTTAAGAAGATTTATATTTGGATGTAAATATTTCAAATGCTCAGTCCAGCGTACCGCGTTTGTTTTGGAACGACTACAGAACGTGTGATTATTAACTAATGGCGTGTAATTGAAATTGATAATCGTATAAACTATGATGCGTCAAATTGCATAACACCGTTTCATAAGTTCAATGAGCTAACGATTTCAAAAAGAGAAATTTAATAAAATAGATGAAACCGATGATATTGGAATTGAAATTGTTCAAGGGTCGATAAATCTTTATTTCGAAATACAGTACCTAGAGATTATACGAAGTAGGTAGGTCCTAGGTACTTATTATTCAATGAGAGAAATATTTCCAAAAGTGAAACAACAAAAAAAAAAGAGAAAGATTTATTATTTAAACAGGAAGAAGTTGGAAAAATTAAGTTGAAAAAACCTGAATATTGAAGAAAAATAAATATTTAAACTTGTGGGTAATCATACGTTATTGTATTCGCATGTAGGTACCTATGTTTATTCGCTCCAAAAAGCGTGACGTTGGTGCCATGTTTCCTTGCTTCTCTATTTGGACTGCGCGATGCGTTGAATCATTAACTAAAATAATTCATATTTATTCACACCAAACCAACTTTTATGCAATGTTAGTCTAGTGTGACAAATGGATTTCGAAGTACCCGAAAAGGTAAGCAGTATATTTTCGACGTAGATAAATACCTACAGGTAGGTACACTACAAACACACATGCACCTATCATACCCACACACCTATACAATGGATGTTTTGGTTAAACAACAATAATACCTGCACGACGACGAATAATTCCCAACTTGATGAAATAAGTTATCAAAAGCAACGTACCAATCTGATGCGTAACGTTTTAACTCTTTATTTGAAACCGACGATCGATATTCATACGGTCGATGGAGTTTGCGTGCTGAGAATTTTTCATTCGCATGTAAATTTTAATTTTCAATATGCTGCAAAATTTCGCTACCAATAGAGATCACAGCATTAATTAGCGACAACGCTCGCATGAATTATTTACATCGGTGTGTGCTGCGGCTTTTAATCGATTAGGTACCTACCTACAACGCTGTTTCGTTTGGTTTTCTCCGCATGCTCTTTCCATATTAGGTATTATAGCCTTAGCTTTTCCCAGAGGAAAACTCTCCTGTTCCAGCTTACTTCAAATTAAGTAGATATGAGGGTTTTTTCGTGTTTTAATTAGAGAGGTCGTTATTTTAAACGAGCGTTTTGGGTAAAAAATCACTCGTTCTAGTAAAACACAATAATTTTGAGTTTGGGTTTCATTTCAAAGCATTTTTTCGTAAGTAAGTAAGTAAGTAAGTAAGTAAGTAAGTAAGTAAGTAAGTTAGTAGAAAGGTAGGTAGGTACGTAGGTAGGTAGTTATAATAGCTGATTAGTGATTATTTATTAAAAATAAGAAGTTGAAGTATCGCTTTCATATCACTTTTGGCGATGTTTCTAAATGTTCTGAATGAAAAAGACTAATTTATTTTGGAAAAAAAGTATATTTTTGGTTGAAAATTGAAATTGAAATATATCAATAAATTTTTGTTAGTGAAAAAAGTTTTTCTTTCAGATTTTTTTCAATAAGAAAATTATTTACTAGAAGAACAAGTAAAACAACAAATATTACTTATTTCGGGGGAAAAAAGAAGAAAAAAATATGAATCATTTCTGTTTATATTGTGGAAATTAAATTAAAATTTTTTTTACAATCCCCAAAATAATCGAAAATATAATACTTAGTTATGTAGAACATAGACCTAATTGATACAGAAAAAAAAGACAAAAAAGACAAAAAAAAAAAATGAATTTACAAATTGAAAACTGAATCTGAATTTAAATCTGAAAACTGGAGCAAGAGAATTTTTGGAAACTAAAAAATTATTTTGTATCACCTGTGCTTGATATCGATGTCACGAGTAAATTTAATAATTAAAGTAGACCTAATCCTAATCTGATTTTTTAAAAAATATTTCTGCTTAGAACTTATCTTCAGTTCACTTGGTATGCAATAGATAGCGTTATTTGCTAACACTGAATGCAATATGAATTCATATTACCTACCTAATCGAAATGAAGGAAGAAAATAGGCATATATCGAATAAAAAATTTGGAGCGAATTGTATTGTAGGTTGTTGGTAAGGTATCTTAGAAGTAAATTTAAACAAAAAGTATATGGAAGTTGAAGTTGGGCAATTACTTCGCGAACACGAATAAACACCCGCATAATACGTAGGTACATAACAATACCTACCATTCGCGTGTTGGAATGGATTAAACAATGCAATGCACATTCGGTGTTATAATTTTACCGACCTGTGTGACCAGCTCATACGACTACGTACCCGATTTCTACCATAGAATAAAAGGAAAAAAACCATCATTAAATTGATATTTTCCATACCCAGGGGATCAGAAAACAAAACACCAATAACGAATCGAAATCACGAAGTAAATTTCCATTAATAAAAACGTTAGCTGAACTCGCCTCGCAGCTATCTGTACATTTTAAATCTATTGATATGGCAGGTAATCAATCCGCCCTTATAAATTCATCGCAGGGATGTTGTCGTGATGACCTAGTACCCTAAATTTGAACTTCATACGTAGATATCTGGGTTCTGGGCTGATGGGTGATTACACGTGAAGTTATATCAACCATCAACCCTTCGTTCAGAAAGAACGGTGTTGATTTTTTTTTTTTGAACGTTGACGTTGAGAGAATGTTTTGTGTTATTTTTGACGTGTAAATAGTGACACGTGTTCGTAGTGGTCTTTTTTCTCCTTCGGTGCATCATGTTTTAGGTAAATCGTTGTAATTAAAATTGTTCATGGAAAATTACTACACACGTGATATTTTTAGATTTTATCATTCGCTTTGTGGATGTACGTACCTATAGATATACAATTTATATACGTGTTCATCAAAGTGCACGTATATGTAGGTAGAGTGAATAAAGATGATTTGATGTATAATAAAAGTTCAATATTGTTGTGTATTGATAATTTGAGATGTACAACAATCCAGATGTTTTTCTTGAAAGACGAAGCCCGTACACAGTTTTTTTTTCTTTTATGAAATACGCAGGGTACCTATCTCTCCGTAGATGTGTACTGTATGAATATCGTTTATCATTATTGGCCGACGACTCTTTCTTTAGAGAATACACTTCCTCGTGATGCTGCGTTTTATTCTCTTCGTATAAACAAAGCTTATAAATTTTTTCACCATTATGCATTTGCGGTTATATGTAAACAAGGCGTAATGCTTGTTAACAACCATATTAAATGTTTATCGTGTAGTCATGCATTGTGGATATTTTTTTCCTTTTTATTTAGGTCGTATGCGGTGACCTATAAGGAACGTGGAGATTTGTGCAGCGTTTATTTTAGTACAAATTATCTCGAATACGAATATTTTTCTCCCAAATGTACCAGTTTATAAACTCACCATTGTACAGCAATGAGGAAAATACGAAGTAATTTTCGTTTAATTAAGAGTGGAGGGAAGCATGGGCCACGGCCAGACAATTAACTCGTTTAAGGTCGTTAAAATGTAAAACGGTACAAGGTTATATTGAAGATAAATGTAAATATCCATTACCTTGTTTCGAACTAAAATTAATATTTGTTGCAAAATTTTATTAACTTGTATTATGATACTAAGTGTGTAGCGTTTCAATTTCGAATTTCCGACAATCAGTTAGCGGTAAGTGACTACGACAACTAGTACCTAGATAAGTAGTTATTTAAAAACAACGTTAATCGTTTGAGTACTTGCACAGATTACAGAGGTATACTTATATACTCACTAAAAAAAAAATCAGTTTGATGAAAACATGTAGAAAATATTGTTCGTACATCGTCTTCATAATGTATAACATTCAAAAGTAAGTAATTTAGGTACATGAATAAACTTTAATTTTATTAAAATATTTTTTTAAATGTTATTTTTGAACTGACTACGGTAAACCTGTAACACAATCATGAAAGCTCGCAAACTCTGCGCCACAACAAACATTATTCAGCTAAAACAATCGTGCTATAGAGACCTTATGCATAATGAAAACCGATAAGAGTCAAGAAGTGCGAATAAATTTTCACGTAGTTGGTATTTAATAAAAGCTCCACATCTCCATAGCTCTTTCGAGTTCCCATTGCACGATTTTTTTGTCTATCTGCACTTCTGCAGCTATCATTATCAGGTAGGTAATCATTCTTCGTAGTTCGACTTGATTTTACTGTTGCTAACGGCATGTCGTCTTGTAATAAGTTCCAAGCGCGGTTCTCTCGGAGTTCATTGACCTCGGTGTATCTGTTGGAGCGCGTGTGTGCGCGGCTGCACTGTGTTATAATACTGCAGCGCGTTGCTAACGGTACGGCTAGTCGTAATTTCGCATTGTTTTAGGTGCCGTTTTTGTTATTTTTTTGACAAATTTTTTTATTCAAATTAGACGTACCTAGAATTAATTAGCCGTCGAGTTGGATTTTTTATACAACTGCGTAGAGAGAGACTGCGACGAGTACGTAGGAAATGAATTAAACATTGAAATACGTCCGAATTTAGTCGGTGTATTATGGGCCGTTGGTCACTATGTGAGCGTATAACCACCGTAAGTAATTATAATACTATTACGGTTTGGGTAATTGCCGGAAATATAGGTATTTGAACGTAATGCTGGGTACTCTCTCGCGAAACAACGTCGAAGCGGCGAAAAAGATGTAACCGGCCGGGCCGCGCGCGAGTCAAACATAGAACCTAACGAAGAAGCACCAAGTTGAATGACCTTCCTTTTCACTGCATCAAATCGATGCTCCAGCGAACACCTATAAAAAATATTTTAATTTTACAATACGTACGATTTAATGGACCGAATGGGAATACGATTTTAAAAGTTTTTACACAAAGGTGTAGGCGTGTTGATGTTCTTTTATGTACGTACTCGCACAGTCTTCGTTCGAAGCGATGAGATTTCTTTATTAGAATTTTTTATTTGATAGATACACTATTACTTACAGCAGTCTCTATGTCTGTGTAAAATAATGAATTTTTTCCATACGTTTAGTGGCTCGCGACAAACGAATATCGAATGGACTGGTATCTCTAAAACGTCATTACCTGCTAGTAATTCGATTTTTTTTTTTTATCTTGTTCATCGTAGGTAGGTACACTGCATGGGCTTTCCAGTAAAGTGCGTGTTATGTACGGTAAATTATCATTTCTTACGAATAATTCTTTAATGTAGGTGTCTAACTGGTACTATCTCGATTAATTTGCATTATTTATCTACTCATTGCATTCTTTGCGAGGAGAAAAAACCGTATCGAACGAGTTCAAATGTTGGTAGTATCTAAAAACCTAGCTCCAGCAGCAGGTGGTCTTTTTGTTTATTAGTATATTCATCGAAATCACTAGGTATACATATAGCCTTTGTAGAAAACTTTCAATTTAGTAAGTTTAGTAGGCCTGAGTAGGTAACTATGTAGGTACAGATTTTTTATTCACGTGTATTAGATAATTCTAGTCGGTAAGTACGTCTATCGCGTAAATCTGAAACGATAAACAAAACCTCAGCACGTAAAATATTATAGCGTAGCACGTCGTTCGACGTCTGATGTGTTTTCAAAAATTAACCAAGATTGGAAGTTTTGATTAGGTATTGGCACTACTAGTAGTCGTAGTAGTAGTACCTGCCGATGATACGAACTAAAGTTTTCGCAAAGTTGTTGAAAATATTTCCAAGTATTGCGTGACTGTGTAAAGAACTTCGTGGTGATCCGTGACACGAAGTTGGTAGTTGAAATGTTTCAAAGTTTATAAGAATTCCATCGGTGTGATTGTCAAATTGAACGATACGCTGGTTTTACGAAATTTCTCTCTTGTATCTATGGATACTTCGGTGCATGAAATTCCTCGCAGTTTCGAGTATTTGGCGGCGGTAAAATGGCGCAACCTCGTTGCTAAATATTTGGCATTGGTGCAAATTTTAGCATTATTTCTGTTTCGCAGTCACACTTGCACATATTTTATGATTTTTCTACTTTCGTATCACTGCGTTCGTTGTTTGCAATTTTCTAAAAACGAGTTCGAAATGTAAAAAAAATAAAATTTATTTGAATACCTAAGTATACGAGGTAAGTATACTTACGTAACTTACTATACAGAAAAGCAGAGTAAGTACGAGATCGTTGAACTCTCCCGTTAGTTGTGTTTTTTTTTGCGAATAGATATTAGATACCTACAACGTCGATTACGCGTCACCGTAGATATATGTAATTATCGATACTATCGATAGGTGGTTGAAATAATCTTACAATTGATGCTCGCTCATTGTTGGTAGCTAGGTACCTAAGTAAGTAATTCATTTCAAAAGAAATCCCAATCGATTGAGTAAATTAAATAGACGAGAGCAAATGCTAGAGTAAAACCGTTTTACCTTTCACGTTGGAAACACAACATAGCTGAGAGTTTTATCTGTGAAAAAGAAAAATATACATAAAAAGCTCATTGTTTTTATCGACGAAATTACCCAATTGAAGCGAGATACATTAAGTACTTTACGTAATTCCACATTCCTTTGAAGCAGTGACTGTGTGAGACCAACAGTGGGTACAGCCGACATGTGCGCTGTATACCTTCGTTTCCTCCGAAAAACAACTACAGAGCAAAGGATATTGACCGCAAGGTTATAAAGAACGTAACTATGCAAGCGGGAGCGAGAGGGGAAGTAAAGGACGCTCGAGTGCATTGCGTTAGTCATTGCAACTGCACGTGTATTTAATAATACTCCGCAATGGAACAATAATGATACAAAATCGTCCGAATATAGTATATTGTTTACCTTTTCATTTCACCTTGTGAGTTTGTAAAATTGCTCTTGTAGTTTGTAAGTAAAAAATGCAACTTTTTTTCAAAGCTTATTTTGATCTTCGTGTCGTGCGAGTAATAACGATGTCGAAAAACTGGTCGTTATTGTTTATTACATCGCAATGTAGCCATGCTGAAAGGTTGTGGTTTGAAAATCATCTTCATCATTAATAAAGTAAAGCATAGGTATTTCAAGTTCACCAAGTCGGGAAGTCCGAAAGTCTTCATTTTAGATTTAGAAAACATGCGAAGGAAGAAGAGTTGTTGATCGTGCGTAAGTACAAATTATTATGGTAATTTTAAAATGTGAAATGATTTCTTTCAAACTTGAGAGATGGTTACAGCTTCATAGTGTACTTACCTGTACGGCAAAATGTACAGATGATTTCGACAACGTGTAATTAACGTTAAACGTATTAGGTTCATGGTAGTTATTCACAATATAATGTATCTCAATAACAGCCTTGAACGTGCTCTTTTACCACAGTTGCTAAAAATATTACAACTTAATCTTTCCGGGCAACTTTTTAAATTATTTTCCACGTTATTCTCGTCCATTCTTTCAAATAATATTCGTCATATCTCTGCAATTCAGGTACCTACCTATTAATTTTCCTTTAATTTATAAACCTATCGGGGCAAAATTAATTTTTTATTTTTACCAACTGTTTTAAACAAATTTCTGAAGTTACTTTTTCAATGTAAATTCTGAAATCAATTTTTTGAAAAGTCGTTGAAATTAATTTTTTTAAAAAATTTTCAGAAACATTTTTCAAAAAAAGTCTGAAATCAAATTATTTGGAAAATTACCTATTGACATAGATTTAAAAAAAAAAGTAACTAAGTTTCCATTTTGTTATTTTTTACCTTTAAATAAAACAATTTACAAATAACACATCGACAGACATTTTTATTGCTCTTTTGGTACAAAAATCAATCGATCATACGAAACATTCCATCAGCCCTCTGAATAGTAAATGTTTTTTAAATTTTTTTATCTACAAGTTACCAGTTTTTAATTTATAACCCAGCGACCTAGGATTCCAACTAGAACCATTTATTTCCCTGTAGAGACAGCATGCACGTTTCGCTGAGAATAATAACGTAGCCAAACACCGCCAAATAATTTGCAATTGAGAACAAAAAATTGTACTCTGTTGGAAAAAAAAGTTAATAAAAATTAATGAAGAGTTGGCCAACGCAGCGTGATGATGATGAATTTAACTAGACAATAGAATTCGCACAACATTTTTTTATCCGAGTATGGAAACGCCGTTAGCTACTCGACTTTGTACTTTTTTCAAAGTTTTTCGACATTAATGAAAAACTACGTACGTTCTCGTAATAAATTAACCCGTTTAAAATAAGAACATTTTATATTTTGTGATTCGAGTCGTAGGTATATGTACTTCGGTATACGAACCGGTTTCGCGTTAATTAATCTTGAAATTTTGTTGCACGTCCAAAAACAAAAGATTATTTTTGATTTGGCCGAAGTAGGTAAATGTGAGAAATTACCATAGGTCGCGAACGACACCGAAACTGGTTTGCGTTGTAGACGTAATGTAGGTAGTAAGTTTTTTTTATAATTATGATGGTTGTCTTAACGACGTGTGAAATAGTTGCAGTTTTCTGGAAAAATAAGTATGTATAACGAATGGCTGAATTTTCTCTTCTGCCGTCGTCGTTGTCGTGGGTATAATTCTGGTTGTTCTCGTTTAGGTATTTTGTTTTCAATTGCTATTGTTTTTTTTTTCTTACTCGTCACGTTTAAGAATATCCCAGTAAAATGTCAATTATTCTTTTTTTATTTTTTGTTTTCTCAAATATTCGGTACAAAAGAAACGTGGCGAGTTGAAAAAAAAATAGAAAAAGGATGTGAGATGTCGAAAGATCACAATTCACAAACGAAAATACAAACTACCTAATTTTAAGGTCACATCACGCCCATTAATTATTTCTTTTTTTTTTCTGAATTCCATACAACTATTTTAAGACATCTGAATTCGTTGAACAGTTGAACATTTCGGTAATTTAGGTAGGTAGTGGTTTTTGAATTGAAGGAAAAAACGAACATTTAATTCTAATATATTAAAAGCCCATTGTCAGTACCAAAAAAAAAAAACACATCAACTTGTAAAATATTGTAATCAAAATTACTAGCTTGTAGGTAACAGTCAGTATATAGGTACCGTTGAGCTGTGTTAGACTAGTTTCATATTTGCGTTAGTGAAGGAGTAGTCATACTACCGAGAGTGATTTTTTACGTCCTAAATAAATTTAAATAAAAATAATAGTTTTCATACTTACGGTATCGTAGATTATTTTTCACAAAAACATTTTTCTTGTTGCGTGAAAAAAAAACGGTTGGAAAAACGAATTAGCATATTATTAGGAAAAAAAAAGGTGTGAATTATGATAAAAATAATAATTGCAAAGTAAACTCTGTGACCTGAAAACATTTCATTGAAACTGCAATCGGTTATTCAACATTTCTGTAAAATCAGTTCAACTTTAGCTTCAATTCATTTGATATTCTTTTTTTTTTTTTTTAATCATATGAATGATCTTGTTTTCTAATATGAATGCGAGGCAGTTTTTTTTAAAAGTAACTTGAAATTGCAAATTTAATCTGAATGCACTTTCTGTTCTATTAGCATAATGAAACTATTTTGTCAACTTGAAGACCTCGAATGTTCGGTGCGTTTCCTTGAAATATGTGCATAATTATTTGACTCGAACATTTTGTGGTAAACGTGAAATACCACTGAAATGCTATCACGAGAGAAAAAAGTCTTGTAAATTCCTAATGATTTCATCGAGAAAAAAATGAGGGAACCTTTGATCGAGAATCAAAGTTTTATTGATATTCGATAATGTTTGATATTATTTAGTAATAAAATCTCTTATAAAAAAGTCCCGTTTGTCGTGTCGTGGAAATGTACGTTGTTGCACCGTAAGTTGAATTTTATTCCATTTTTTTTTCAAACTGTATTTTTTTTGGCTAAGCGTATAGGTAGGTATTTTAATGATTCACCTTTTCGAAATTTAAACACAAAATATGAGAAGGTAGAGCCGTAGAGGTACCTACCTAATACCTAAGTATAAATATTTGAAGTGAATGAATGACTAAAACTTTTAATACTTGAACAGTTAGCATTCAGGAAATGATGACTAAAACCACTGTTGAAATGATACAAAGATTCGATGACCTACATACAAAGTTTAATTCTTCCTCATATAAAACTTCCATACAAGTTTACCACATGATACAGCGTATTCAGAAGTAGGTGTCTTCTTCATCGTTGTTTCGTCGCATTTCCTCTTGAAGATATTGAACCAGGTAGATTATTAAGTAGCATCAGAAATTAAATGCCATTAAATACAGGAGATAAGGAACGCAATTAATATCGTTTTTTCGAATGAGGAGGTGCATTTTGGAGAACTCCTGCTCCCCTCCCCTTGACCCTATGAGGCTCAAAATTTTTATGGGAGGTTTCCCACTCATAGTAAGCCACCCCACCGAATTTGGTCAAAATCCGAGATGTTGTTGTT
>FIZT01029567.1:0-13167 GCA_900065295.1 Paracoccus marginatus | reverse complement strand
GTGGGGGGGGGGGGGGGGGATTCCTCAAAAGGGTTTGGGGGATCTCGGCACCTCAGCTCCAAAAAAAATATACATATTCAATCCTTCTGCCAGCTCAGCCCAAGTTTGACCTTTGCATCCTCAAAAAAAAAACTAGATCCACTAATATCCCCTCCATTCGAATGACTGTAGCATCCCTCTTTAGGGGACAAGGATCATTGAAAGGTTATCGATGAGGAATTTGACGTAGCCTAAATTTCATAGAATAGAATTAATTGAATTTTGCTAAATCAACAAGTTGCAATAATTTAAACGTCAATTTTACCAACGTTGGCGAAAAAAATTTTGCAATGAGGACAATTTCTTCTACAACTCTCCTCCCCCCCCCCCCCCCCCCCCCTCGTGGTCATAAAATTACCAATTCAAATTCTGACGACTTTTTTTCCACAAAGATGCACTCTAATCAAGTCTCGTGCGCAATTAAACGTTAAAATTAAATCAAAACAATTTTATTTTTCAACTATCACCGAAGACGCGAAGACAGTGCAATAATTTCCTGCTCCAATAAGCATCGTATTGCACATCGAAATACATTAGAGGTTACGTTAAAACGAGTAATATAGGCAACGGTGCCAGTCACTGTGTGTAGGTCAGTAAGTGAATAAGTAATCGGGTACCTATATGGGCTATGTCAGCAGCCAAGCAATCTCGATCCCCCTTACTTAAGTTAGACGAACGAATACACGAGACGAAAGTGCATACATAAGCCATCAGTTAACGTTCCAAACTTCCAATCCGAAGCCAGTTCTTCGTAACATTTTACATTTTTCACGCATTATCAGTATAGTCTGCTGACTGAATCGTGGTCCGCCAGCAGCCCAGCACTGGCACGCATATTACAAATACCTAATCGGTATGCGCGTGTTATGCAACAAGTGCCGAAACGTAGTCGTCGTCGTCGTCGCTGTGCGAGAGAGTGTATGGAAGAAATACGCTGCACGAGCAAACAGAAGACTGTGATAACATCTTGCTGCGATCGATGTGGGTAGTTGAGTGTACTGTACTCGTATCTAATATACGTTATTTGTAAACCACACTGAATACCACTGCAGACCTGCACGTATAAGTTTAATTAGCTCTGGGGCACTTATGTCATGCTCGATGAGTATGGTACTCGACATCGGTATTTTGTTTACCTATTTTCATCGAAGCCTAGAGGCCTAGACAGAGCTTACAGATACTGGAAACAAAAGATGGTGTATTTTCATAAATCGTCAAAGATTTATGCTTTCAAATTTTTCCACCTCTCCTCCTTTCCTCTTTCAGTTACTCTAGCTCTGGATCTCTATACTCGATGAAAAAATTCCAAACAGCAAAATGACGTCTTGAAAACACCAAATGCACCCAAAAACCACCCTGAAGTAGATGGACGTTTCAATATTTCAATATTACACATCTTCAAGCTCACGTAAAAAATGAAAATCAGTTATTTCATTTCATACTTCTCTTTACATAATAATGTCTGAACAGAATTAGGTATTACTGATAAGAGTGAGATGTTAACGGAAAACGAAACATCAGAACGTCAGCGACGATAAAAGACAATGACGGATACCATCTGTCTGGTTTGAACACGTTATCTCGACACAGTTTATCGATTTATTACCTTATTCATTTTTTTTTTAACGCGAAGCAAATCTGTCGCTAAAATTGTGAAAATTAATCAAAGATTCTTTCCAACCACACTCGTCGATTTATTGCCGGAATAAAATAAAATACATACATACGTTCTTTTCTCACACGCAGCGTTCAAACTTGAAAATAAGTTGACTTCCTCAAGACCTTGGTTTGACCAAACCGAAGATAAAACAACACCTAAAAGCGATACAAAATACATACGCATACGAACTCACCCGAAAAATGAACACACAGGAAAGTTGATTACGAACGTCAATCGACGGAACTAATGGCACGAGCAATTAGTACCCAACAGGTACTACAGGTAAATGTAAACACTTAGGTAACTGATATCGCGACACCATTAAGCTTCTAATTATGCCCGATTTAAACGAAGAAGAAAAATTAAAATCACGCTGGTCAGCGAGAATATTATTGTGAAAAATTCAACGACACTGGCCAATTATTACTTTCACAACGATACGATCGCGAGTATTGAAAATTTTTACGAAATCAATTAGCACGCGAAACAATGGCTTTGAGCGCGCGCCCGCGCCCGTCTTCCTATATCTAAAGGATGAGTACGAATTAGCAAACTTTCAACAACAAAACTAACAACTTTATTGTGATGTACATAAATAAAAAGTGAGCAGTTTTGTAAGACGCGATCGCGTAAACAACAACGGCCCACTCGCAAGTCGCAACACAAACTCGAACTCGACTATCAACCTAAGTATGCGTAACTTGTAACCACAATCAGACCGACTATACTGTACCTCAGTACCTGTACCAATATTTTATACGCGACGCGCTGAACGGCTGAACCTGCTGCCTACGTAAATGTTCACCTCCCTTTTCACTAGTAATAAAAATAATAACCGCGACAGCGCGCATTTCTACGTTTGATAACGAATTTTAAAAAATACTCGAGAGTATCACCTTTAGGTTCAGACATATCGCGGTGTAACAAAAAAAATTTGTAATTGCCTGTTCCTTTAACATCTGCTTAATTTCATCAATCGCGTAACCTCTAGATGTGCACAATGGACATGTCTAGACACGTATATATCGGTGAAAAAACGTCGATAAAAATATAATCAACAGATGAGATTTCGACTTCGAGACAATGCCCAATCTTTAACAAAGGTCAACGGAATATTTGTTTATGCCCAGCCCACGTTACTTCGATTAATATGGCATGAACAAAGTGAAGAACTTCGAAGAGAAACTAGAATTCAAATATCAAACGTAAACAAGTGCCTATAGATGTATTCGCGGACAATAACAAGCGCTGAATTCCAGACTTTCTTCTTTGTCTTCGTAACTAAGAATGAAATTAGTCATCAGTCATCAATTATTTACAGAGACCATAACAAATAAGGAATGAAGTCGACAATAACAGTACTTTTCGTTATTCTCACTCGAACATAAGGAAAGAATCAAGTTGTAATGCGATACGAATTCCTTTGTTTTTCAAACCCTCAACAAAAAAGTTCATCAGTGGAGTTTAGAATGTTCATCAAAATACAACTCCCAACGTCACACACCACATTGACCTGTAACTCTAAATTTATATGAATAAAATAGAAAGGTACAAAGTGATGCGAGAAAATAAGCGCTTACCCAGCACGGAAAAATCTTCTTTGAATGCACAAGACTAATCGTGATAGGCGACGAAAATGCAAATCGTTGAACTTGAACACAGAAACAAACAAAGTAAAACTTTCGTACGTACGCTGTAACGAGTGTAATGAATCCAGAGCTAAGCAAATGACATTCTTTTCAATCGCTTATCACCGAATAAACTTCGCTACATAACACAACCGCAAGCACGAACCCGATTCATCTCAACAAGCTCAAGCTGCGAAAGTTCTAATCAAAATTTTTCAAAAAAAAATAATCATAATCAAAAAAGTTCAGGCAGTGCAGTGCTGATTTGCTGAACTGAATGTTGTTGATGTTGTTCGTAGTCGTTCGAACCAAGACCAACTTCGAACAATTTATCAGAAACGAAAACGAAACGTACGTTCGCGTACGTTAATTCAGTTTATTATCTTATCATTGCTCATTTCAATTTTCAAAAAATCTGCATATTTTTATCATTTTTGTCGCGATTTTTTTATAATAAATATTATGTAAAGTAATATAATATTGTGTACTGGGAATTCAGAATCCGTATCCTTCCGGCGTATCGTATTTTCTTTCTTCCTGTATTATTCCTAATCCCTTCTTTGATCAAAATGACGGTGACCAACAAGTCGATATCTGACTTCGGATACTCTCTAACCGCGGAATGTGTCGCTAGTAAATCAATTAATGTAAAGAAATATCAGTCTTCGCGTACAGGAATAACTCTAATCACAGCAAACGTTCCAGGACCTCTGGTACATGGATTTTTTGTCGTGGGTAAAGTACATATGTGTTTTTTTCTTCTTGTAAATGACCCTTCTTGCCTTACTTATCAATTGCTTTTTCAGCTACGGAGGCCGATAACGACGATGGATTGCCGCATACACTGGAACACTTGATATTTCTTGGAAGTGCAGATTATCCATACAAAGGAACTTTAGATATCATTGCGAATCGTTGTCTTGCTTCAGGAACTAATGCTTGGACTGGTAAATAATTACTTACAGGAACGTCAATTCGGTTGTGACGACCTTTATTATATGTGTTTCTATTGCTGTCACTTTAGATATCGACCATACCGCTTATACAGTTTCTACAGCTGGAGCTGAGGGATTTCTCGCTTTGTTTCCTATTTATCTGGATCACCTATTTTTTCCCACTTTAACGGTAAACTACTTCGAATTTACTATATTAATGCTGTGATTTTTTGACCTACAAAAATATTCTTGTGTTTTTCAGGATGCTGGTTTCGTCACAGAAGTGTATCATGTAACTGACGAAGGAAAAGATGCCGGAGTTGTATTTTGTGAAATGCAACATTATGAATGCACCGCAGAATTACTAACACAATTAGAACTAATGAAGGGGTTATATGCTGAGAAATGTGGTTACAGATATGAAACCGGAGGAGCTGTGAACAATTTACGAAAAAGTACTACTATCGATAAAGTGAGTTCAAACCAAACCTGGATGTATCTTTCTTCAGTATGTTTTCAATTCGCCTGTATGATGGTTTGCAGATACGAAAATTTCATAACAAATTTTACCGAGCTGAAAACACAACAATAATCGTAGCTGGTTTGATAAATGAGGAAGATCTTATCAAAGAGTTGTATAAATTCGAAGAAAAATTACTGCGTTCGGTGAGAGAGACTTGAGCACATGACTGTCGTCGAAATCGAAATTCGGGCCGTATTACTGTAATCGAAACTTTTGTAGGTTGAAAATTTAAAATGTCAAAAAGCTTGGCAAAGTCCTGTGCCGATATTGAAAAAAAATACCATCAAAGCTGTCACTTATCCTTCTGATAAAGAAGATCACGGCGTCGTTTTGATTGGATGGCAAGGTCCATCGGTAGTAAACGATTATTACAAGTACGTATATTTTACGAGTTTAAAAAAATGCAATTTCGAATCTTATTCTAATGATTTGAAAATTGAAAAGTATGATTGCAGTCACAATATTATGCAATTATTTAGTCGATACCGCAGCTAGTCCACTGAGAAGACATTTTGTTGAAATTGAAGAACCTTTTTGTAGTGATGTGAGTGATTTGATATTCTTTTAAAATCGTACAAGATGAGCGATCTATTTTGTAACGTTTAGATATCGGTTACGGTTGTCGAAAACTCCATCAGCGCAGTGTACCTGACTTTCAAAAACGTAGTGATTGATAAAATTCCATACGTGAGTGAAGGACTATTCAACGTACTGCGTTCGATCGCCGAAGACACAAATGCTGACTTCAAAATCGATCCAAATCGAATGAAAACTGTCATCGAACGCTTCGTATTGAAGCAATTATTAGCTTTAGAAAAAGAGCCTCAAAATGAAATAACACACGCCTTAATCAGCAACGTATTGTACGGAAATTCTGAAACCGACGTGAGTACTACAATGCTCGCTGGCCTCGGAATTCAATACGAGTGTCGATATAATTCTTTTTTTGTTTTTCGTCAGATGTTCGACCGGTTGAATCATGACGCGTTGGCTGAGAAATTTAAAACAATGTCGGTTGACTTCTGGCGTGATTTGTTGAAGAAGTTTTTGATCGAACGTCCATACGTAACGGTTTTGGGCTACCCTTCTCAAAAAGAACGAGGTTTGAGAGCACATTTCGAAACCGAACGAAGAAATAATCAAACGAAAACTCTGGGCAAAGAAGGTCTATTAAAGAAAGGAGAAATTCTAAAACAAGCTTCCGAAGAAAATGAAGTAAATCGAGATTGCGTTTCGATTCGTAAAATGTTATCCATTTTTAATTCAATTTTTACCGTAGAAATTACCACCGAATGATTTGATCGCTTCGATAGCCGCGCCTGATGCCAGTAATTTGCATTTTGAAACGATTGCCAGGTTTACTTCATCGAGCCCTGAACAACATTCGCGATTCAGTATCCAATCATCGCCGGTGTTTACTCACTTGGATGATATTAAATCTCATTTCGCATACGTAAGTAACCTTATACTAAAATGTCTACATATTTTGTTGCCTTTTAGTTCATATTGATTCGCTCTTGTTTCAGCTGTACATGATGATGGATAGTAGCGAATTGCCGAAAGATTTGCGAATTTACTTGCCATTGTTTTTGGAATATATTCTCGAATGTCCTATTCATCGAAACGGTCAGTTGGTCTCCCACGAAATCGTTGCTCAAGAATTAGAATCAGATGTGATCAAAATGAAAAGTTATCTGGGGTTGCTGGGGAACAATAAGCGTTTCTCTTGTTCTTCCTTGTCATTGGTTGTTACTTTGTCGATGGTGGTGAGTAAATTTTTAGTTACCTAATCAGGTTTATCAAAAAATTAGGAATAATAATGAAGTGAAATGAATTCGTCGTTAATTTAGGTTTTACCTGAAAACTTCGAGCGTGGTATATGTTGGCTTCGGGATATCCTATTCAATTCACGTTTCACTAGAGACCGTTTGAAAATCGTTGTACGAAAATTGATCTCGAGTATTTCGCAAATACGTCGCGAAGGTCATATTATTATAAAAGATTTATTGAAAATTATGATTTTCAAATCAGGTTCGTGGATTTTTATTAAACTTTTTTGTTTACCGAATAAAATTTGTACAGGCGTAATTATTTGTTTTTTTTTTTTTTTTTTTTAAAATCCACCCTTATGCGTTGAAAAATCGAATTTTTCAAGTTTTGCCAAAATTCAGGTTCATGGATTTTTATTAAACTTTTTTTTTTTCCGAATAAAATTTTTACAGGCGTAATTTTTTTTTTTTTTTTTTTTTTTTTTGTAGAAACAAATCACGAAGTATGTTCGGTGCTGAATCAGCTCAACTTCCTGTCAGAATTAGCTGAAAAATTGAACAACGATTTGGAATTTGATAAAGTTATACAAAATTTGGAAACTCTCAGAACACGGTTAACTCAACCTGGAAATTTGATTCTACATATCTCCGCTAATGTACCTCGTTTAGCTGATTTGTATCCAAACTCTTCCCAAGTATTATCGCAAATTGTTCCGGAGAATTCTTTAACGGTTAATAAAAGGTATTTTGTTTATCATACCTACTTGAAATTAATTTTTTATGGAATTTCTCTTAGTTCTTTTTTTTTTTACCTCTGTTTAAATCAGAATGAAAATTTGCCAAGATAAAGAATATCTTCGGAAACCACTTAATAGCAAGTACAAAAGTTGCATTGTTGGAATGGCAAACGTTGATTCGGCGTATCTATATCATTGTTGTTTATCAATCGATGATTTTTACCACCCGGACTTGCCGGCTTTATTAGTGTTTATTCAATTCATTACCCAGTTAGAGGTACCGAGTCATTTTTCGTTTACCTATCGTAATAAAATGACTCGGAATTATTCATCACACTGATCATAACGTAATAAATTATTCAGGGTCCTTTGTGGCGTGACGTCAGAGGTTTCGGGTTGGCGTACCATTACAGCGTTCGACTATCGCCCGAAGATGGAGTTTTGTTTTTATTGTTCAGTCGTGCCACTGATGTCGTTCAAGCTTTTCGCAGAACTCGCGATATATTCGTACGTACCTATTCGATTTCTTAGAAACATGATAGGTGCTAAGATATGACATTTTAATGATTTCAATGGTACGCGTATTTTCTTCCTTTCAGCTTAATTCGATCAGCACGACGAATGAATGGAACGTATTGCATTTCGAATCGGGGAAGAGTTCGTTGATTTTTGAAATTGCCGAACGTGAAAAGAATGTTATAAATTTAGCCAACGAATCTTTGCTTTCTTATTTTACAAATACCACCGCTGATTACAATCGGTAAGTACGCAAAGTTTCAGGATTGTGATGTATCTTGAAGACTGGTTGAGATATCGAGAATCGTAATCCTGAATTTTATCCCCGATAACAAGAGACAACATCCCCTAATTGTTGAAATTATGTTCTAATTTGTGTGAAATTTTCAGGGATTTGATTCAAAAAATAAAAAACATTCAACTTTCCGATATGTATGAAGTTGGTCGACGTTACATTGCACCTTTGTTTGATATCGATTTATCTTTGACGGCTGTTTTGTGCGATCAATCCAACACCGAAGAAATAAAGCAAGGATTTTCGCAGTAAGTATTAGTTTCTTTGTATGGAACTGAAGAATGAGTAGAGTTACTTAGTTACCTACTCGTTTCATTGCAGATTGGGAAAAGAACTGGTGCAATTTTCGAGCTTAGAAGATTCGTACATGAATTCGGCATTGCTCTCGTAACGTCATCAATCGTCATGTTCAACGAAAACGTACTTAATCTGTTATTTTAAATTACCGTTTTGAATCATGTACTATTTCAACATTTTTAGAGATGAAATATATCTTTTTATACATAATGTTTACAAATTTTCAAAGTACTAACGTGGGTAATAATAGTATTACCCATCGTACGAATATGCATGAGATGAGATCTTGATTATATCTCGAGAAACCACACCGGAAAAAATTGGCATCGAGTTGTATCGATTCGAGACGATTCGTGTCGAAAAAAGCCCGACTATCTCGATTTGTGTCGATGATTAGCTGAATTAACTAACTATCGATACAAATCGAGCTGAGGCGGACTTTTTTCGACACGAATCGTCTCAAATCGATTTGCATCGTTGTGGTTTCTCGGGATTCTGATTCGTCGTCTTCCGTATCATTTTCTGAAAGTTCCTAACTTTGTATTACAAATAAATACTTATACCTACTTACGGAAACAAAAAGGAAAATAACTCAAACAAATGGTATGAGACAAAATATCATACCACGCAGTAGATAGCAATAAAATGATTTGAAATTTTGAAGAAATACAGATACCTAATTTACAAACATTTGATACAAATAATTGAAAGTCTTCTAAATATGAATTGACGAATGAAAACTGTTGAGGAAATGGTTTAATTTTGATCAAAAAATTGTAAAATATTGCAATGGTAACTTTTGCCGAAATTTGGAGACCTTCAGAAATGTTAGAAAATGTGCTAAAAATTGAGACATCTTCAACTGCGCCAGAAAGTATATAATTTTTTCTTCTCCACGCTAATCGCTTTTATTTTGGACGACTGAATAATGAAATCTCACGTCAGTAATATTCAATCAAAACATAGCGTCACGTTCTTATTTTGTACAACGCGATGAACAGAATAGGAGAAAAGAACTGATAATGATGAGTCGTGTGATGATTCCGCTAGTTGTGCGAGTAAATTGAAGTTTTCGCTGATTAGTCAATTTTCTTGCTTCATTTTTGCAAAGGAGTGGAATATTTCATGTTCCGCTAATTTGAAATCGAAACATCACTAAATGATTAAGTAAGTACACACCGTATGTATAGTATAATATATCCAGGGAATTCGCAGACTGGTCAAGAATGAGATTCGTTAATATGAAATGAAAACTATTACCTACTGAAAATTTATGAACAGTACTAGGTAGTGCAGGATTTAGTGTTAATGAGTGTTGATGGTAACTTATCTGGCAACCTATCAGTACGTTTGTGTTTACATAAGTTACTTAACACGTATAGGTACTGTAGATCGACGTTCAATGTTGGTTAGTACATACTTAATACATTGCATATTTCGGCACCATACACGCGTAGAATCGAGATTAACGTGGAAAATTTTCCTTACACAGCTTTAAAAAAGTCACCAACGTTTGCTGGAATACATATTGGCTAAGATAAATCTGTTCAACGTCGCGGTTTTTTTACACAATATTACCGGTATGATGTTTACGATCGATAGCCGTGTGAGGTATTCAATTACATTCTTCGAGATTGTTATAGGATTGATTCAAAGTTGAGCCCGTACATACCTACATCTATACTCGAACGGCGTCCAACGTACTGTGCAGAGTTACAGTCCATCGTCGAGCTCGTTACTAGTGCAAATAGACACGCTCCAAGTACGAGTGTACCTAGGTACCTAATTAAACTAAAGAGTGAAATTTTCGCCATCATTTTGATCGCCGACCATAACATAGATACCTGCAAGAATACGTTCGCTCGTATGAGAGCGTCTTTTTCATATTTTTTTATTCAATTTGAAATTCTGCAAACGTCGAGAGCCGCGGATCCGTATACTCTGTACCGTCTTACCTACTTTTACATTCGGATTTCCGGCATCAAGTTCAACCAACGCGACCGTACAGCGGTGGCGGCGGTGGCGGAGGTTCTCAATTCTTGTAGAAATGTAGAATGCTTCGGCAGCATAGTAAGTACGCTTTCGTACGCTCGGCCGTCGCCACCGCTTTCAACTAGCCAGTTTTTATCGAAACATCACTCCTTATCATTACTCGTATTCGTACCATTTCGTATTCACTTTTAGCTCCCTTAAGGTAAGCGCATTTTCGCCGCCAGTTAATTAACTTGTACGTTGTGTGTGTGTGTTTTTTTTTAATCTTTCGTTTCGATTCGTGTCGATGATTTATTATGGTTTATCGTATCGGGTAAATACGACTCATTGATGCGAATTTTATCCTATTGTGATCGAAGTTTATCGTTTTTGAGGTTTCGTGAAAGTTTACCTACTCGGTCGTGTGTGACTGGATTTTTTCGCGGTGCTGATGTTCGTGTAGTTTTTTTCGTGGTCAGAATCTAAGTACAGTAAGTACCTATCGATTGTAGTGTGTTGTGTATTTTTATTGTTGTGCTCGTCGTGTTCGTATCGTATTTTGTGAAGTGAAATGAATTTTTAAAGTATGTGTTTGGTGTTGGTAAAATGACCGCTGGAAATGAAAAAAACCAGAATTCACATTCGACTCAGGTTCGTAATTGTTTTACTTATCAATAGTAAGCATTTTGGTCTTCGGTAGGTTTAGCTAATTGAACGAGCAGGAGTAGTTGTATCATCTGTAGAAATTCTCGACAATAAAGAATATTAGGTACCAACCTCTGAGAGAGCTCGAGGAGCTCACATTTGTACTTATTTTGGTACCTATTGATTCTGAGAATTTTTTGACAATTAATTATAAGCAACTTATTATCCGGCTTACGATTAATTATTGCTGAATTAATTACACGAAGTTGAACGTGAAAGACTATTTAATCACTGTACCGTACTTATACATTGTACTTACATATAATTAATTAATGTAGGTAATAGGAAAAACACCTACATTTGAAAACTTGGTAAACCTTAAACCCTGAACCGAGTGTTGGAAAATTAGAAAACCAACTGCAAAATTCATACCTGAGGAAAATTTTCTCGTTTACAACTCATTAAACTACCTAGTTACTTATACCTACATTGCTTATAATAATTTGACGCTGCAAACTCTTATAATTAAGTACCTACCTATACCTACGTTCTTGCAAGTTCTATACTATAATGAAGTGAACTTTACCATTAATTTAATGCAAATTCATAGCGTATGTATATTGGACTAGAATTTAAACGGCAACTCGTCCTTAAAAGTTTCCTCTATTTTGATTCAGAGAATGAAACGACACGAAATCCAATTGAAACGAAATTAAATGTCATTGACATGTGTTGCAACTACGAGGGGAGTTAATTTCATCATTGAAAATCAGCTTGAACATTTAGACTGTCGTGTTAATTGCCCTGAAGGGGGTTTGAATTGAACCTGCAACTATTCTATTATAGGTTACGGATTCATTACGTAGGTTTAGGTACTTGGAAATTATTCAGAAAGAAAACAACACTCTAAAATAGCTCTTTAGTACAATATGCATATGGTACTGTTTTCTATTTGTTGTTTTTGTGAATAGATAATTTGAGTAAGAACGTCTTATCTAATCTGAATACTTTTATTCCAAAAGTACGTATAGGTAATGCAGCTCTAGGTTAATAGTGTAGTGTTCCATATTCTGAACATTGTCCAGCAGAAGAGCGAGACGACGCACGATAATTTACTGTTATTACATTTAGACCTTCTAATGAGAATCTATGTACATAGAACGTACACTTTCGGTTTCATCGGTGACATAGATAAAGATACGAGTACCTATAAAGAGGTAAACGTAAAGTGTGTGTGTACTGTGTAGCCGTCTACCTGTACTTGTACCTGAAAACATCTACCTACTCGATCTATAAAACTGATGCTTACACTTACAAGTGAATTAGGTACCTATTTATTGCTTTTTTAAAAATATTATCACGCTACGAATGGAAGTATTAAGATAGATGTAGGGTATTGGTAGCTATTGGTCGAGAGAAAAAAAAAATCTCAACAGAATTTCACATTTAAATACAAGTTGTCGATTGCGTTAAAATTAAAGGAGAAAACCTGCTCTCACTGTCAGCTATGTTCCTACCTATATAAACTGGTGCGGAGTGGTGTGACATATTTTTATATATGTTATTGGATAACGACGTGTCTCCGAAAAAGAAAAAATATACCGGGAGAAGTAGCAAAGTTGAAAGAAAAAATACACAAAGTCGGTACTTTACTCGGGTATTTTATTTTATTTTTTTATTGTTATATTACTCGTACATTTTTTACCTGTACCTGCGCTGCGCCCGTGTCTGTATCATTTGACACCGGCAAGTTCATTCTGTTCAACCTGTTTTCATTATTGACGTCGGCGTTAATAATGCCCGTGTTAATTATCGCCGATAAATTCGAAAATTACGTACAATAGGTAGGTATAAGCAGTGAAGCTTGGAAGTTGGAATGGAAACCGATACCTACTGGTAAAGGTTTGTATCGAAATTATTATTGTGGAACCGTTTCGAAGGTTTTTTAATTTTTACACGAAAATGTTTCAAGTTCTCGTAACATTGATGTGGTGAATGGTAATGTTTCGATGATGAAGGTATTGGTTTACCTTTACTTTATTATTTTTGATGGTTTGGAATCAAGTATAGTCAGTGACGTACCGATAGGGGGGGAGGGGGGGGGAGCTTCCCCCCCCCTGAGTAAAATTTTTTACTGAAAAGTTGGGAAAAT
>FIZT01029551.1:0-19875 GCA_900065295.1 Paracoccus marginatus | reverse complement strand
GCTCACTTGCAATCGCAAGCATGATACACATTCAGGCAAGGTTGCTTTACCTGTTTTTAATTGATTTGAAAAAATTCTCAAACATGCCACACCTTCTCATCTACCTATTCCACTTAATCAAACGTCAACACCTGCTAAAATCCTTGAGAAAAAAAAGAAGAGAGATAGTTCGTTCGTAGATACCTCGCACATACATCACATCGAACCAGTGCAAATGCATTATTAAATCAAGGTGAAAAGTTGAAGATAATATTAAAAGCGTCCGGACAAACATTACGAATCAGCCTTCCGGGCAATAAAAGCTCATCTCATAAACCCGGCACTTGTAGCGCAATAAAAATCACACCTGATAGGCTGAAAATAAAACGCTACAGCTAGCCCAACGCACATTCTTAAACGGTGTAATTTTCACTCGCCACTCGGACATACATACGTATAAATTTGGTACAGCGCCGTTGTGTTGCTTCGGCCAAATACCATACGTCCTACAACGAGCTAAAAAATTGTTTTATTACGACCGAGCCTTTGGGTCGTTTTCGTTTGACCACATTGTAAAAGTGGTTATACCTATCTATACGGTTCTGTGTACTCGGCTCGCGTATCTAACACACACATACGTAGATACGTACTACGTTCGATTTCCCAAACTACATCGTAGATAACGCAATCCATATTCAACATTTTTTGTCCGACCAAAGGCCAAGCTGCCTGCTCGAGTTGCCGAAATATATTAAGATAGACGTGTCACGCACCCATACACTGCTGGTGAAATTCTAAAATATTGAAAGAGTGAATTTATCTAAAGGTTGGGTTTTTTCCTCGATCTGGTGCCAATTTTTATCTTGTTTCGTATTTCAGCTGATTTTACAACAATGGCTCGAATCGCAGTTGTGTCGAGAGCGTTGCACTGTACGCTGTATACTGCTCTCGTATAATCACTTTACCTAATTTGATTTATCTATCGTTTCCAGTCCCGAGTTGGCGTTTTTTCACACTTCGGTTGCATAATCGTACCGATAGGATGCTGCTGTAAGACGTATATATGTAATGTGTATTAACCGGAATTCAGTTCTCGTTGATCTCGTATTTTTAATCAATTTTGTGATTAATTTTTTTAAGGACAAACGAGGAGGTGGAGATGAGCTGATGAAAAGTTTAATTCATCAGAAAAAAGGGGAATCAACTTCCACAACATTATTCTAGACTTTTTAAAAAAACGTTTTTTGTGAAATTATATTCGCCTCTTCGTCTATAGATCTCCACTTTGGCAAGTAGGTACATACCTAATTAGAAAATAATAGAATTTGAACGTAGTACTTACATTTCATTATCAGAACAAGAAGGCCATGAAAGAATACGACAGCACATGTGCCTAAAGTTATAATTACATTTCTCGTAATAATTGAATTAACCACACAGAAGCATACAGAACTTTTGTTTTTTATCGACTGAAAATAAATGCAGGTAGACTACATTTTGCTTCGTTCGGTTTACCGATAACTCAATCAAATGACTCGTAAAATGCATTAGATGCAGTGTGCTCCGATGCACCAGTCTGCTACACACACATACGTCATTCCACAGTCGTCGTGAAGTTGCTTTGAGCAAACAACGATTCCAACTTTATCATTTCAAACTGTACGGATAACCTTCTACGGTAATCCACCGGAAACACTTTTTTCTGCGAATGCGAGCAGGCGACGTTCAATTTGCGGAATTAAAACACCGACACGAGGCGCGACGCGACGTGATGCTTAAAACAACAGGCTCGTTTCTCAACGAAACAACGTATTCGAAAAAGGGGGAAAAAATTAATAGCTCATACGGAATTTAAATCGTCGAGAAAGTTTTTAGCTAAAAGCATCTCGTATAGTTTCGAAAACTTTGGCGATACTTAGTCAATAAAACGCGAACTATGACGTCGAAATTGTAAAATACATTGTAAAAGCTTCGAACTTTGTCTATCGGCAGTTGGCTGAAAATCACCGAATGTGTACCTAATTCAGACGAACGACTTGATTTGTTCGTTTTCGACGTGCTGCACTTGTCAAATTGTGGAATAGTATTGTGGGGGGCGAAGAGTGTCCATTGAGTTGTGAATATTATATATCGAAAATAATTCCTAATTGAGTCGTTTATAATTAATGAATTGGTCGATAAATCTGGTCGAGTCAAAGTTCAACTTCATCTTTTTCCAATTTTTGATTGAAAAAACTGATAATTTTTCAAAAAAAAAAAGGATATAAAATTATTTTTTTGAAATTTTCTTCGGTTAAAAAAATGCTCAATTTTTCTCGGTTGTAAAAATTTCGAAAAATGTTAAAAATTTACGCTATAAACTTCGAACTTATTCTCGAACCGATGGCATAAAAAACAAAAGTTAAATGCAAAATACAACTCAACGTCAGTCAAACGTTACTCTCGCGGTTCATTCAAGTTTACGTATATACCACCATACTGCATCTACGAATATACTTCTACGCGCGATATCATCTCATACATAAGCAATAAGGATTAAGACTAATGTTGATTTTTTCTTGTTCTTCGAGAAGAGTACATTTTGATGCGACGTTCTTCTTCACCAGCGCATGTTGGTAAGAAAATCGCATCAATTTTCCATTTCAAATTTACCCCCGAAGACTACATTAAAACTAATTTTGACAAGTTGCTCTAACGTCAAAGAAACGTTTCACATTAAATTTAACATTTAAAAAACAAATTTTTTAAATCACGCGTTTGTTCGAGTCGCGCCCGAGCTAATATTAATGCTAAAATATGCGGAAACGTTTTTGTCGCGTCTTCCAAATACTTCACTGTATACAATATTTTCTCCTTCCTTTAACAACGCGTGCATGTTTAAGGTTTATGTACTTGGGCGACGACACAAATGTTACATGCGGTATAAATATTATATTTTTTCGATATAAATACAATTTTTACTTCTTTTTTTTTTTTTTAATTATACGTGTTTGCTTAGCTCGAGCACGCGGTACTGTATATACGAGTATAAGTTGAGCAACACTCGAGCGTATAAGGCGATATTGATAGTTGGAGGTACGTACCGCAGAATAAAAAAGAAACTACATTATAACAAGCTATGTTTGTTTTTTCATGTACCATAGTTAGTTACGTGTACTACATCGTACATTGGTACATTGTATTTGCCACATTAGTGGTAGGTACCCGTGTGTAAAGGGTTGTTAAATGTGTAGAAAAGTTTGTCGTCATTAATCGAAAACCTAATTAATGATGATCATCCGTTTAATTTACCGTTAAAAGGAGATTCTTTCTCGTATATATTTATCTACGTTATAAATGATTGTTTTTGGTGATTTTTTTTTCCTCTCTATTTTTTCCCTCTCTTTTTTTTGTTGCAACTCTCGTTTACTTCGACAAAGCTCCGAAGCTTTTTAACACTTAATTTAGTTTTATGTTTAAGCGTATCCTTCCTCTCTATTTCGTAGTCTATTAGTTTTAAGAGATGTCAACGTTGTTGTGCCGAGATGTATGCGAGCTTTAATAAAGAAAAATCATCCCCTAAATTATATGTACTAAAGCTATATAACCCAACAGGCTACAACGACGTTTTTTACTCGTCGTTTTTTTTGTGGTGGTATTTTGATGATGAATAAGGATTACCTACTTTCGTTCGATCAAGTTTGATTGTTGATTTCATCTATACCTATAGTCGTCGCAGACTCGCATTTTTTAACTCATTTTTTGCCATGAAGCATTTCATTCGCCGCGAAATTTTTAGGAATATGATCTATTTTTGAGGGGGGAGGGGGGAGGGGGGATGAATGTCAAGAAAATCATGAGATTTCTGTGGAACATGAAATCCTGGAAAAAAGTAAAACTCAAAATTTCAAATTCATGCGTAATATGAAATTCTTGTTGAATACCTACCCAGAATCTTTGAAAACGGAATGCAGTCACACACACAGGTATCAGTCATACACTCTGGTATCAGTCATGCCCTGGGGTATCAGTCATGCCCTGGGGTATCAGTCATACCCTGAGGTATCATTCATACCCTGGTGTATCATTTGTTCCCTGGGGGTATCATTCATGCCCTGGGGTATCGCTTATCAGTCATGCAATGGGGTATCAGTCATACAATGAGGTATCATTCATACCCTGGTGGTATCATTCGTGCCCTGGGAGTATCATTCATGCCTTGGGGGTATCATTTATGCCTTGGGGGTATCATTCATCCATTGATGTGTCAGTCATACAATGAGGTATCAATCATCAGGCATACCCTGAGGTATCATTCATACCCTGGAGATATCATTCATGCCCTGGGGTATCAGTCATACCTTGGTGTATCGCTTATCAGTCATACAATGGGGTATCATTCATGCCTTGGGGGTATCATTTATTCCTGGGGGTATCATTCATACCCTGGAGATATCGTTCATACCCTGGAGATATCGTTCATGCCCTGGGGGTATCATTCATGCCCTGGTGGTATCATTTATGCCTTGGGGGTATCATTTATGCCCTGGTGGTATCAGTCATACCCTGGGGGTATCAGTCATACCCTGGGGTATCAGTCATACAATGGGGGTATCATTAATCCACTGATGTGTCAGTCATACAATGGGGTATCAACTATCAGGCATACCCTGAGGTATCATTCATACCCTGGAGATATTATCCATGCTCTGGGGGTATCATTTATGCCCTGGTGGTATCATTCATGCCCTTGGGATATCAGTCATACCCTGGGGGTATCAGTCATACCATGGGGGTATCAGTCATACCCTGGGGGTATCAGTCATACCCTGGGGTATCAGTCATACCCTGGGGTATCATTCATCCACTGATGTGTCAGTCATACAATGGGGTATCAACTATCAGGCATACCCTGAGGTATCATTCATACCCTGGAGATATCATTCATGCCCTGGGGGTATCATTTATGCCCTGGTGGTATCATTCATGCCCTGGGGGTATCAGTCATACCCTGGGGTATCAGTCTTACACTGGGGTATCAACATGGGACTCCCTGTAATACTTGAAATGATATCCACTTATGATCGTGAAATTCTGGTCATACATGAATTTTATTAAAAACCTGTATTTTATGTAAGTATTATACCTGCATGGAAATTCCTGCAAAATCCAAAATGACGAAAATTTCAATAAATTTAGGCCTATAAAATTCCTACGAAACATAAATTTCAAGAAATTTCGCAAACCGTAAATATCTATTTCTGTGAATTCAAACCATCGGGAAACTGATTATTCACATGGCTTTCGATAATCACTCAACATACCTAACACAAAATTACTGACGAATAATATGAAAATGAAGAATGGCGCCGGAGAAAAAAATGTTCGCCTTGTGCGTATAGGTAAATAAATATTGACAGATATTGATAGACCGATAATATAAGAATACTTTGGACGTGAAAAAAAAAAATTCACTTTGAAAAGCACGTACTCGTAGGTATAGTAGGTACGTTTGGCGCGCTTTACAAAAGGAGAACTTGGTTAATAAACATGACACGGTATTGGGCAGGCCGTGTAGTAGGTATAGGTGAATAGGAAGTTGGATTATTATTGTATATTTTTCAATACACATACACAATATGTGAAAAGGGCCAGATCCCAGCTCAAGATGAAGGGGTGAGGCGAGCGGGCGAGCTCGCAAAACGCAACGAAAATCCGCATCGGTGTACGAGCCAGGCAACAAAACGTAGACGAAGCGAGTAAATTTCATTGTAGAGTAGAAAATTTCTCGGTAGGTGTATGGAAGAAGGAAAAAGGTGGGCTTTAGATAATTACGCCGAGTTTACTGCGTACTTTTTGCCAGAAATGTAGCAACTTCTTGGCGAATTTCCGTTATAAAACGTTCACGCTTACCGCTTACGAGTTTCCAGCGAGAGTGGTTTTACTTATGGAAGCAGCTAGTATTGCGGAACAATTCGATAATAATTACGCGACCAGCGTAGGTTGAAAATGCTACGTTTCAAGGTATAAAGTTACCTGAGAAAATTCGTTATAGACGTAATAGCGTATGCAACGACGCGAACTCCGGCAGCATTTCAAATGCGATGAAGTAGGATACTTACTTACTTACGTATACCCGAAATACCAATACCAGTTTCGTTCGATGGCTATGCGGTTGCGGCTACGTCGAAGAAAGAAAACTTTCATTATAGATTTGCAAAGTTGCGATGTTAATAATTTAAACTCGTATTCCTGTGTGAATCGCTTCGATTGATTTTCATACTTGCGAATTATAGATAGATACGCGGAAACGGAATTACTTTTCAAAGAAGGCTAACTCGATGGTGAACGATTGACGTCCGTTGCGACGAAACTACGGCTCGGAGTTTCGGTTTTTTTATCCATCTTTATTTTAAAATTCAAGCAACGCTGTTCCAATTAATTCTTTTCCTTTTCCTAAGATACCGGAAAATGTGCATTTTTCAGAAGAAGTACGATTGCAACGCCAACGTATTCATCCGTTCTATCTAAATCTTCGTAACTTATTTGATTAAAATTGCAAAGTAGAAGAAAAAAAGTAGGTAACCGAGAAAGTTGCCGTTTTGTGCGGTATGTTTCATGTACCACTACTAGGTGTAGGTACTTTATTTGTTCACGGGGATGAGGGGGAAAAAACATGTTTTTTCTCTTCGTGTACACAATACAGTTAGTTTGAATAGTTTTCTAACGATGTTAGGACTCGTCATCCGAACGCGGCGTCAAGCAAAAGTATAATTGCGTGCAAAAGTTTTAATGGCGAAGACGAACAGATTGCAAGCCACGTCGCGACTTGAATTTCACGTCGAAAATCTTATCTTCTCTCGCAACCAAAAAGTAACGCAGTGTGAAGAATTTCAAACTTCCAATGTGGAATTTTTCCATGCACTCGACATGTTTCAAGTTCTCTTCCTCTTCCTTGTTATGGAAACGGAGGCGTAACATGCTATAGAAGTATTTTTTGTAATGGATAAGAAAATTGTTTGAATTTTTTCCCCCAATTGCCCACGCACGAGTATCAATTATTTTATTGCAGAAAGATTTAGAAAATTTCAAGCATTACTTTGTCTTTACAAAAAAAATTCATAATTATCCAAGTTTATAAAATTGTCAAATTATCCAAAATTGTCGGATTATGTAAAACTGACAAATTTTCCTAAATTGGCAAATTCACCAAAATTGTCAAACTTTCTAAAATTGACCAATTCATCAAAATTGGCTAATTCACCTAAACTGACAAATTTTCTAAAATTGTCAAATTCTCTGAAATTGTCAAACTTTCTAAAATTGGCAAATTTACTAAAGTTGGCAAATTTTCCAAAATTGGCAAATTCACCAAAATTGTCGAATTATCCAAAACTATAAAATTTTCTAAAATTGTCAAATTCTCTAAAATTGTCAAACTTCCTAAAATTGACAAATTCACCAAAATTGGCAAACTCACCGAAATCGTCGAATCATCCAAAATTGTAAAAATTCTCTGAAATTGTCAAATTCGCCAATTTTCTAAAATTGTCAAATTCTCTGAAATTCTCAAACTTTCTAAAATTGGCTAATTTTCTAAAATTGTCAAACTTTCCGAAATTGGAAAATTCACCAAAATTGGCTAATTTTCCAAAATTGTCAAACTTTCTGAAATTGGCAAATTTTCCAAAATTGGCAAATTCACTAAAGTTGGCAAATTCACCAAAATTGGCTAATTTTCTAAAATTGTTAAACTTTCTGAAATTGGAAAATTTTCTCAAATTGGAAAATTTTCCAAAATTAGCAAATTCACCGAAGTTGGCCAATTCACCAAAATTGTCGAATTATCCAAAACTGTAAAAATTCTCTAAAATTGTCAAATTCACCAAAACTGTAAAATTTTCCAAAATTGGCTAATTTTCTAAAATTGTCAAACTTTCTGAAATTGGCAAATTTTCCCAAATTGGCAAGTTCACCAAAATTGTCATACTTTCTAAAATTGGAAAATTTTCACCAAAATTGTCGAATTATCCAAAACTGTCAAATTTTCTAAAATTGTCAAATTCTCTAAAATTGTCAGACTTCCTAAAATTGACAATCTTTTTACAAAACCGCCAAATTTTCCAAATCTGCCAAATTTTCAAGAAATATCAACTTTAAAAAATTGCTAAAATTGTTCAAAATTATAAAATTTTAATCATACACATTCTTCGAAATTGTGGAATTCTTGAAAAGTGCCAAAACTCCCAACCAGTAAAAAATTTATCTTAATGAACGTTTGAAAGAGGCCTTGATGAAGTACTCCTGTTCCAAGACAAACCTACTTTTCACGTCATTTCAAGATCAACGCGGTTAATTTTTTGGTGACGACGTAAGGTGTATAAAGAAAATAGGAAGTATAAAACATATAGACGGACCCTTGCACGGTTGCGAAGAGAGAGATACGCGAACTTACGAAGTAAGTCGAATACACCTCCGTACCTTTACTCACCGCATCCACGTACGCGCGTAAATATAATGTTAATTAAATTGCATAGCTAAACGCCTAAAATTACCATCGACAATTAAGGAAGAGACGACGCCGCAGGCGGCGTAAGAAGAGGTGGCGTTAACTTATGGCAATTTATTTAAAATAATTTACATTAGAACTCGGTCGTAAAATAAATTGCATACGATGACGCCCTCTTTAAATACGCGTTACATAGGCTCGGGCGCGGCGGCGGCGCCGCGCGGTTTTATTATGCAACTTAACAAACATTTGAATTTACACAAAATTTGCATACTCTTTGCCCGAAATAATGATACAAACGTGTTAATAAAATTACCGATAATTTGCCAAACAAACGGCACGATGAGCTTGGTGCTTTATTAGCCTTAGCCTATGGCTTTTTCAAAGCCCGCCGCCGCGCCGTAATTACGCGACTCGGTTCAGCGAACGCCGATGAAAATTACAAAGCGGTAGAGATCGCGGAAAGCTCGAGCTGCACGCTTGTCTACGTAATAGTTTATTTTTGATAACGCGACGACGTCGACGTCTAGCTCGTCGCGTCGCGATGGTTTTTCCACCGAGTTTAACCGCGAAATTCTACGTGTAGCCTTCTTTTAGATTAAACTCGTTTTTTATTTTACCAAGTGAGTGAGGAGGGGAGGGACGCAAGACGCCAAAAACGTGAATGAAGTCATCGCCGCGCCGGTGTAACCGAAGAACAAAAAAGATTTAAAAAAGAAGAAAAAAACTCGAAGGGGTTATCTATACTAACGATGATTTACCGTTACATTGCTCCTATGTGCATCGCGGTGAAATACATAGTACAAATAATAATTTTTCAACGTATTCGGCAATTGTGTACAATAAATATGATGTTTTTTGCTGGCTCGATCGTACTGCACCGAAAAATAATTGCTGACGTTTGAAAAAACATGACGATATTTCAACCGTACACAGTTCGACGAACTTGGCGCCTCGCGTTATGCGAACATACTCGTACAACGAGATACACATTTAAATGTCCATAATGGATTCGATACCGCGGCGCTTTTGTAGGTAATAATAACACAGCCGAAGGAAATTGTATCACAGGGTACCTATCAGACGTTACGTTATGGTTTCCATACAGCCATTTTACACTTTTCCATACCAGTGCCGTCAAAAGGCATCAAAAAGCGAGCTATTTCGGTGGTTAATGGTAGAAAAACAAAGAGCTCGGCGAATGCCGATGCTCCAATGAATTCTAAACGGTCGCAGATTCGAACAAAAATCATCCCACGCGAACTAGAATTTTCGCCGACTCTAATTGACCGATTGAACTGCCTGTATACGAGTATTTATACAATTCTGACGGTTCAACGGTATATTATGGACTGTGTTGCTGACTGCCTGTATGTGTAGTGATCTGTATACCAAACCAACTCAGATATAATTCAAACCGAGCCGGCGTTTCCACAGTTGAAAAAGTTTTGCAACTTGGAATAAAATTTTAATGCTTTTCTAATTTTACGGCTGAGGTGTTTGTAAGAATCGCGAGGCAAAATTGTATAGAGACGTTGATTAGAGCCATCCATTTTTATGATTGAGTATCCCTCGTGGAATTATACTGGCTTACCGTTTGGCGGTGTATTTTGTTGAAAAAAAAAATAATAATAAATTCTCGTGGATAAAATTTTCAACGTGAAATACCTGCAAATAAACTCCGAGGAATAAATCGAATTGAATTTTCAGTGAAAAATACAAGCAAAAGTGAAATGAAAATTTGAATGAAATATTTGGTAAAAAACTACTCGAGACTGTCATTGAAAATGATTTTAAAAAATTTGCGAAAATAGCGACGAGAAATTTTCAGTGTTGTCCACTGTTTGTAACGACAAAATTTTTTGTGTCACCACTTTGGAGATTTTTTTTGCTGAAGTTGGCAAAGAGAAATGATTCAGTGAAATTTTGCAACGAAACCATCGTCAGTGAATAAATGAAATTTTTTATTTTGGAGTTCGCAATTCCTCTGGTCACGAATTATCGACACCAGCATTGGTTACTCGAGTGGTCTGGTCATCAAAGCGACCACAAAGCAGAGAGGAGGCGAGTAGAAAGGGTCAGAGAGTCAAGGGTCCTTTTGTCGTAGACGCCTATGAAAACCATCCTTGTTAGTTTACTAGGCTTTTCGATTACTTCTACCGGCGATACGTTGATTTATTTTTAAAATTTTAAAATCCCTCTCCCATCAGAGGTGTCGCCAAGGGATTTCCTGGGGGCCCCTGGCCCATTCCAATAGAAAATTTCAAACATTTTATAAGAATGGTAAATAATTCTACAAAAAATGTTGTGAAAGTGAAAAAAAATTCTGTTAAAATTGAAAATTTCATAATTTTGTGAAAGTGGAAAATTCTGTGAAAGTGAAAAATTTTGTGAGAATGGAAAATTCTGTGAAAATGAAAAATTCAATGAAACATGAAAATTTCAAAATTTTGCAAAAATGGAAAATTCTGTGAAAATGGGAATTTTTTGAAAATGAAAATTCTGTAAAAATTGAAAATTTCAAAATTCTACAAAAATGGATAATTCTGTGAAAATGGAAATTTCTGTAAAAATTGAAAACTTCATAATTCTGCAAAAATGGAAAATTCTATGCCAATGAAAAAAATCCTGTAAAAATTCAAAATTTCAAAATTCCGCAAAAATTGAAAATTAGGTGAAAAATTTTGTGAATTCTGAAAAATTCCGTGAAGATAAAATTTTGCAAAAATGGAAAATTCTGTGAAAATGAAAATTGTAGTTATGTGAAAGTGAAAAATTTTATAAATATGAAAAATTCTGTGAAAATTTAAAATCCTAAAATTCTGCAAAAATTGAAAATTCTGTGGAATTGAAAAATTCTGTAAAAATTGAAACTTCATACTTAATTCTGCAAAAATGTAAAATTCTAAAAAAATTTGTAAAAATGGAAAATCCTATGCAAATGAAATTGAAAAATTCTGTAAAAATTAAAAGATAGATACAAAATTTGGTGAATATGAAAAATTCAGTGAAAATAAAATTCTGCAAAAATGAAAATTTTTTAGAAAATGAGAAATGCTGTAAAAATTGATAATTCATAATTCTGCAAAAATGGAAAATTCTATGCGAGTGAAAAAAATTGAAAACTTCTGTAGAAATTTAAAATTCTAAAATTCTGTAAAAATTTAAAATTCAGTGAAAAATTTTGTGAGTATGAAAAATTCAGTGAATATAAAATTTTTCAAAAATGAAAAATTCTATGAAAATGACAATTTTTTTGAAAATGAAAAATTTTGGAAAAATTGAAAACTTCGTAACTCTGTAAAAATGGGAAATTCTGTGGAAGTGAAAAATTTTGTGAAAATAAAAAAATCAGCGAAAATTGAAAATTTTAAAATTTTTCAAAAATTGGAAAATTCTATGAAAGTAGAAAATTATGTGAAAATGAAAAATTCAGTGAAACGCCTCTTTCTCCTACCCATTTCTTCGGAAAACATTCTTTAGGCTGGTAGATTGTTTGATTTGAAACAGTGATGGATAAAAATAACCAAAAAGAGCACTTCTGTCTTCACATACAAGTGCGTAACTCCATATCTATCTATGTAGTACGTACGTTGAACGACAACGCAATAAGGCGCAATATTGTCTGTAAAAACATCCCTTCTCCCGCCGCAGCTCGGGCCGCTTCGCTTATGTAGATAGGTGCGATATACTTTTCGACTGCGCGCCATCTTTTCCATATCGTAGACGCGCGAGTGTGATAAGTTATAACGGTATTTAGGCCTTTTACTATCGTAAAGCCCCAATTTCCATTACAATTTATCGTTAAAGTCGTTAAAATATTTTAATCTGTTCGTTTTAATTTGGATATAGAGCGAGAGTTGGGGGAGGGGGGATTGAAAGTGGAGCCCGTCATCATCGCCGCGGATCGCGCGGTAGTACACAAGTGTTCGTTCCACTTCACCTTTTTCCCATCCAACTTTCTACTACATCGCTGCATGTACGTATGTATACCTACCGCGTCTCGGGTGCGGCTACCCGCCGTTGCGTCGCGTAAGCTCCACCGGGTAGCGCGGTTTTTCAGCGGTCGTTGCCGACGACGGAAAACATTTATAGAATTTTTGGATAATAAATGCGCGAAATTCGGTATTTTAATTTCTCATCGCTTGCTTCTTCGCGCAAAAATACGAACGAATTATTTTCGATTAATTATTTTAGTATTGGGCGGGGGTAGGACGGCGGTGGGTAGCCGGTGCAAGGTACGAGGGGTATGGAAAAAGGCGATCGCGATGCCGAAAACGTATCCCGCCTCTGGCGCGCTTAGCGTTTTTATAATAACCGAATCGAACGCGTAGCCGGAGCAGCGCGAGCAGCAAAATGAAAATAATAAATAACCGGCCGCCCTTTTTCCGCCGCAAAGACAATAAATTTCGCAAATAACAATTACCGGCGAATTTGATATTCAAACCGACCAAACACAAACGAACGAGAATATCCCCTAAGATAAATCTGAATTTTGCGCCTGGCGCACACCCCGCTTCCGTATAAAAATCGCACCCGACGAATTAATACAGCGGTTGGCGTTCGTTAGCCGCAACCGTTCGCGTCGCCCTCCCATAAGGAAGCCCAGCCGAGACGAAATATACTATATACCGATGTCGTTTACGTCGATAAAATTGATATAAATTAACCGGTACACGAGGACGAGTATCCGTACAACAAGGTTGACTCATAGCGGCACGATGCTCGAGTCGACTGTCGTAGTATTTTGGCCGCGTCTTCTGTATCTACCGATTTCATGGGCTCGGGTCACCGCACAATCGAAAGCAGTGGTGCCTTGGCGATGGCAAAAACGACGACGCCGATGGTGGACGACGGAGTGGCGGGGCGAAAGCGCAAAGTCAGATTTATACCATCGAGTTGACTCCACTTTAGAACATTTTTTTAATGGCTTTCGCGCCGCAATATCTGTACGCTCGGGTACGACTCGAACGCACAACACCGAAATACGACTCAAATTGAATATTAATGTCGATGAAAACGAGAAGGCAGCGTGTATGCCGAGTCGTCTTCCAGTTTTGGCAACAGTTTAAGTTTATACAGATCGCTGCGATGTGTTTTCATTTCCAAACGGTCCCTCGCTTGTAGTAGTACGTACTGCGGGTGCCATGAGAATGAAGTCGAAACAAACCGCCATGTTTTTTACCGTATGTCTTCAAAACGATATCGCAGAGAATTTTCGAGTATTTTCATTTCTGGAATTTTCAGTTCTCAATTTGCATTATTTCATTTTTTATTATTTTCTGTTTTTTCGTTTATTTGAATTGAAAATTTCCTTTTTCTCCCTTCTCTCACGAAAAAAATTGATATTTATTGGTAAAAAACAAAATTATCACTTTTTCAGGTTAAGAAATTTTTTGGGGGTGACAGTTATGGCGTTTTCAAAATTTTGAGCTGTCATTCAAAAAAAATGGTCATAGTGGTCATAGTTGTTTTTTTTTTGTTGAAAAATGTGCTATTTATCCCTAAATATACCATGAAAGTTTCAAAAATTTTGAGTGGTGCACTCTCAATCTGGAATCAGTGAAAATCGCTGAAAAAAGTCAGAATTGCAGCACAGGGGAATCAGTGAGAAAAATCACTGGAATTTCGATGAATTTTCACCGATTTTCCAAATATTTTTGCAACATTTGCTGAAAAATCAGTGAAAATTTACCGAAATTTCAGTAATTTTTTCACTGATTCCCTTGTGCGGTAATTTTGACTTTGAGTGGAACATCATCAAAAAAAATAAAAAATGACCCCCTCCCCCCCGTAAAATTTAGCCCGTACTTACTCAATTTGAATCAGTAAAAAATCACTGGAAAAAGTCAGAATTGCACCGCAGGCAAATCAATGAAAAATCACTGAATTTTCAGTGAATTCTCACTGATTTTTCTGTGCGTTTCATTCAGTGATTTTTGTAACATTGACTAAAAAATCAGTGAAAATTCACCGAAATTTCAATGATTTTTCACTGATTTGCCTGTGGTGTAATTCCGACTTTTTTTCAGTGATTTTTCATTGATTCTAATTGAGAGAGTACAGATATGTCATATTTTCCACGACGCTCTCGTGGGAAATACAGTGTTCACGGGCCCATGATTTTAACACGTGAGTAAAAATTGCTCAAAAATAGAAAAATGCTCTGATTTCGCTCAAACTCGAGTAAGCTGTTACTGGTGAGCTGAGAATGTCTCAAAAAAGAATTCAGCTTCCTACGACTCTGGGGACGGGGTGTGATCAATTTTTTTTTTTTGAAGAACACCACTTTAAGAAGTCATGAGTCAATCCCTTAGAGCCGCAGGGAACTGAATTTTTTTTTTGAGGAATTCTCAACTCATCAGTAACATCTTATTCGAGTTTGATCGAAATCGGAGCATTTTTCTATTTTTTTGTAGTTTTTACATAATGTATGTGCTGAAATCATCGTGAACGTCGTACTTCCCACGAGGACGTCGTGAAAATATGACATATCTGTACGGGCTCAATTTCATAGGTGGTCAGTTCTCATTTTTTACAGTTTTCAATTGAATTTTTTCAAACTTGCACAGATGTCAGATACCATCAAGAGCAACTCGTGAAAATTTTTGAAGCTCCATGTCCCCAGCCCCGCATATACGCGGGGCCGAGGTCGATTTAATCTCAATCGTTTGTGGTTCGTTTGTGCACGTTTGTGCACACATTTTTTTCGTTTATGCTCACTTCCTTCATTGCTCTTTTTTCCTTTTTTAAAAAATGCTCATGTGCGGGGCTGGGGACATGCAGCCCTGCACATGGGGCAAAGGGGGTGAAACTAGTGTGAATCATTTGTGCTTTGTTTGTGCTCAATACTTTCATCCCTTTTTTAAAAAAACTCTTGTGTAGTGCTGAAGGCATGAAGCCAATTTTTGAAAAAAAAATCGAGCGTTTTCTCGAGGTCAAGTGGACATTTTAAAAATTCAATCGGCTACCTATTTTGGTATCTTCTTTCAGACTCATTTTCCACCCCTTTCCCGCCTCGAAAGGTCAATTTTAGGTCTAAAAATTCTTCCTCGTAATCTATAATTAAATAAATATTTTTTACATCTTTCTAATCCAATTTTTACCAAACTTCGTTTATTTTTGGTGATTTTGGTTTTCTATTTTTTTTTTTTTTGCTGTGACCTGAAAATACACAAGCATAAATTCCAAATTCGTCTTTGAGGAAAATTCTCTCCCTCTCAAAAAAAAGAAAAGAATTTAGGAATTTAGCATATTCGTCTCTATACGCGAGCACGGACGGATCATCAGCAGCAAACCGTCGAAGTGTAGCTATTCGAAACGCGCTCGCAACATTTTAGGTACCGGTAACAAATTTCACATTCATTATTTTTTTAATTTTCTTTTTTATTTTTAACCAAAAAAGGGCGGAATTTTCCTCCCCGTTAGAAAACATCTCACGGCTAAGCTTTAATAAGATCATTAGTTTGTCGGTAAAACGAAAGAAAGAAACTCAAAGAGATAAGCGCGGGGCCGAAGTTAAGGTAATTGAAAAAATACAAAATAACGTAGAAACGTGTAAAAAGTAAGAAAACACAAGTCCTTGTAGCTTCGAAAATCGAACAATATCCTGGCGAAGAAAGGTCTACATAGGCGGACTCGAAATTAAACGTTTTTATACGTAATATCATTTATATAAAGCGAACGTATAAAAGAAAAGGGAAAACTACGTGAAAAAACTATAGCACATTCGGGCTGGAAGGGTGCGTGGAGAGGACGAAGAGAAATGACGCCGAACGTGCGACGAGCACTATCAAATGAACCCATTTATGAGGATCATTTTTTTAAAAAGAGATTTCACTTTTTTCGTCTTCTCGTTATCTTATAAGTATACGGCGTGGTGTTTGCTTTTTCGGTAGGCCGGCCTGCCATTCTCGGCGTGTTCGGCGTTTCGTGTTTTTCAAATGAACTTAATAAAAATTCAAAAAAGAATTCAATTCTTCTACGTCATAAACACGAAATGTGGACGGATAGTGACTTTAAATCGTCGAACGTGTCATCCAGGCTGTGTGTATTTTTATGGCGTATCGTCGACTGCGACGACATATACGTATACGAAGAACGAAACGAAAGAAGACGAAAAATAAACTAGTGATATTTTCTTTATTTGTTAAATAAAGTTTTACGTGGATGGCATTAGGTAAAGGTTATAGAGGATCGTTTGCTTTGTTGTCAACTTGTAGACGTAAAGTCCTTTCATTTTATTTTCCTTGTTTACATTTTTATACGCACGTATTTTTCGTAGAGTAACTTTTATCGTGAAATAATATATACTTTGTATTGTAAGTTTACAGATTTTTCTTCGGCAAAAAAAAAAAAAATTATCGAATTTTCCCCTTTGTATATACTGTATAGTGTATACGTACCTACGTATATTATTTTATTCAAACAAAACGAAAAAAGATGTTCAAGATAAACAAATCTTGGGAAATTTATTTTTAACCTAGTTTTAACTTTTATTTTATTTATTTATTTTTTCCCATTTCTTTATGCCTGTCGAGTTTGTTCAAATCTTCGTTACGGAGATTTTTAAATTACGCGAAATTAAGTTACCTCGCGTACAGAATTTCGCCCCATTATTGTCTTTAAGGTAGCAAGGAAAAAAAAAGAGGAACTTTTTTACTACTCGCTGCACGAGCAAGATATTCCATAAATCGTAGCTTCGTAGCGTCGTTTTTCTTCGCCCCAAAGATAGCCAGATAGGGCTTAGAAAAACGCCTTATGTGTAGCGTGTCCTTAAAATTAACGTACCGTTTCAATTTGTGTTCAACAACTTGTCTACACGGTACGAGTGGCTCGAGTGTGAAATTACTGGTAGCTCGCTGTTCAGTGTTCACCCTGTCATAAGTACGGTTGTCATTTGAGCATACAAATAGGTACATACGTATTTGAAGAGTGTGCTGTTTAAGTGCTGCTTCGATAGCCTGCGACGTATTTTATGATTTTATGGCTGATTTAGTTCGCTTTTAAGGGTAAGTGAGGGCGGAAAAGTCAACTTTTATATTTGGTAGATGTTATACGTAGTATGTATAAGTGTACGAGTTAGTCGGTTGGAAATGTGTGTAGAGAAATGTACCGCGCGCGTATAGGCTCGACGATATACTTTTTTCGTGCTGTGATTAGAGAGAAATTGGCTGGGTTTGGGTATTTTTTATGTGGGTTGTGGATGCGGGTTTATTGGTCTGGTTTTCTGTCTGATATTTATTTATCGTTACGGTTATTATTTTATTTTTTTTTTCAGTTTCGTTTTTTACCTTCTTCATTTTCAATTTTGTTTTCTTTGCTTGAATTTTCATTTTAAAATTCGAGTATTCGAGTTGTCAAAACATGAAGGAATATTTTTTGTAAGTTTCTAAATTTTTGGCCAACCTAATAGAGCTTCATCAGATCGATTTTTTTGGATTTTTTGAAAATAGTTTTCAATTCTTGAGAGAAAAAAAACTTATTTTCACCAAATTCTTAATTAACAATTTGAATCAATTTTTTCATAATTTTTCAGTTGAAGGTCTTCCATTTTTTTTTTTTTTTTTTTTTTTTTTTAAATTTTTTTTTTTTTTTTTTTTTTTTTTTTTGTAAAATTTTGAGTACTCAACTTGCAAATTTTTGAACACATGAAACCACTTTCAACTTGCTAAAAATTATACTTTTCATGTAGAATTATTATTTTTTTAGCATTAAAAAAATTTTTTTTTAGTTGGAGGTTTTATTAAAAGTAATGATTTTACCAGCCCTGACTTTTTTTTTTTCTCAATTATAAGTGTTGAAAAAATTTTCTAATTTTTTTTGGGAAGTAATTAAGTCTCAAATGTGTTTGAAAATTTTTTCATGTTGTTAAATTAAATTCTTGTTTCAGAAAGGCGAGAGTTTTTTCTATGGTTTGGGATATTTTTTTTGGAAAAATTTAATATCAACTTGAATCAAATCAATTTTATTGTTTCTTAATTTTTTTTTAGAAGTGTTCGATGCTTTTTGGGGGGGATTGGGGGGGGGGGGGGGGGGGGGGGGGGGTAATCTTGACAAACTAAAACGTATGAGTTCTTGAAATTTTGCTTGGAAATTTTGATTTGAAAATTATTCTTATTCCAATGTAATTTTGGTTCAACAAAATACTCCATTTTTTAAAAAAATATTTTTCATTATACTGGGCGGGTGTAATTGGCGAGATGCGCACTGTGGAGTGGATGGGAGGAGGGGTCTAAATTTGGTACTGGGAAACTTTTTTTTTTTTTGAAAATTTAGGTTGACACTTTTCTGAAAAATTTTCATAATTAGATATTCAACTTGAATGTCACCCAAAAATTTTAGTTCAAAAAAATAAAGGTCATAGCTGGATAAGGGCTCAAATCGGTCCCGAAGGATTTTGGGCTCCTATACGCTGTAAATGGTGTACCCAAAGATCAAAATTTTCAAAATTTTTAAAAACGGCCATCGAAAAAATTTTTCAAAAAAAAAAAAAAAGTAAAATGCCCCAAGGGAACCTTGAACCGAAAAAAGCAAAACCAGTTTTGTGTTTTTTTTACCTATCACCCATATTGAAGGAGTTATACATCATAATTACTTCAAGAGTTTAAGATATAAAAACCCTGAAGTTATTATGATGTATAACCCCTTCAATATGAGTGATAGGCGAAAAATGCACATAACTGTTTTTGCTTCTTTTCGTTAAAGGATCCCTTGGGGCATTTCACTTTTTTTGAAAAAAGTTTTTCGATGATCGTTTTTAAAAATTTTGAAAATTTTGATCTTTGAATTTTCATTGTGGGGGCTAAACTCAAAACTAGCAGCTAAAATTTTGGTGTTGAGGTATTGAGGTCATAGAGGGCTGCTGAACCGAAACCATTTCGGTATCGGTTCCGGTTTTGGTACGAGCTTCGAGATTTTGGTACTGGTTTCGGTTCGGTTTTGGTTCCTGAATTTTGGTTATTCATTTTTGTCTCTTCGAGGAAATGATTATTACCTACTTATTTGATTTTAAAATTTTACAAAAAAAAATAGAATTTCACAAAAATTTGAGTTTTTAAAGATGAATAATTGATTGAAATTTTCTCATTACCTACTTAATCCTAAATGGTGTGAAAACTCAAAAGTCAAAACTGCGTAGGTACGGTTTTTCTAAAGATTTTTGAAAAATACAGAATTTGTACGATTTTTAAAATTTTTTATGTAATTTATGCATAAATAAGCACAAAAACACATTTTTAAAGCAAATTTGAAATTTTTCTAAAAAAAAATCAAGACCACTGGCTGAATCGGTACCGAAACCGGAATTCGTTTTGGTATCGGTTCTGGTATTGGTACTGACTTCGGAATTTTGGGTTTTGGTTCGTGAATTTTGGTACCGGTTCCGGTTTCGGTTTCGGTACCAATTT
>FIZT01029529.1:1022-29051 GCA_900065295.1 Paracoccus marginatus | reverse complement strand
ACTAAAAAAGTACGAAAAAGGTACGAAATTTCATTTTCGTGATTTGGTAGACACCATGCATACTTCCTTTTCAAATTTGATTTTTAGGATCGTATTTCGCTTCCCGTTGGATTTCACCTGCTTTGGGAATCCTTGAACTGGTTTCAGAAGTGTTTAAAAATAAGAAAATTTTCTTATTTAATTTTGAATTTTGAAGAAAACGTTTTTGGGGATCCCTAAACTGGTTTAAATTATTCGGAAATTAATTTCAAGAGTGTAAACCGTTTTCATCAGCTGGTTAATGTTTTTTAGAAATCATCATAATCTCTATCTCTATCCAATTTGATGTAGACTCACTTTGGACTTGTACGTAGTAGTTTAGAAAGTATAGGTGGTTATGTATCTATCAATATTTTTAAAAAAAAATTCGAGCACCCTATGTAACGCTCGGTATACGTTGCGGAACTTGAAGGAAAGTAGACTTTGCAAACCTTTGAGGTCATCTTCGACATTCCCACATTCTGTCATATGGTTTTCTCGCGATACCAGCTTACGATAATGGCGCTTCGCTGCTACTACACGCTTCTATTAAGAGATTTCCAATTAAAACGGACTCGGCGTTACGCCTACGCTCGCCGAGCTACGTATTTCTAAATATGGAGGTTCGGAAAAAATGTAAAAATTATTTACAACAGAATTAGCCTCCGTTGCTCGGTTCGGTTATACAATGAACCTTTTGCTCTCACTTACGCACTTACTCTTACTCGATACCTATAGGTACGTTTATAGCATCTACATTTTACGTAACGATAACCTTTTTCTATCGCTTCGACGAGCCGGCCGCGCGGCAGCTGCTTTGAACAATACGATCGTTATTTTCATCCGGGGCTGGTGATGATGCTGCGCTGCTCTGCGAAAAATCCGCGACCAGCAACGAGTAATATTCAAAGGTGATATGCAAATCACGATGTCGCGCTTATTTTATTCTGTATAGGTATACTATATACACGCATTTAAACCGTCATTATATTTTTATATAGCCGTATTCGTATGGCTTGGTACTTTCAGCAGAAGTCGATTAACAACCTAATTTATTTCCTCGCAGAAAAAAAATATATTTCTGTATCATCTCCGGCCTTGAGCTAATAAACAAGGGTACACACGATTCGATTGCTCCATATATAAAATAGGATAGCACACGATGATGAGGTACTGCTGGTATGCGCGTCCCTTGCGCCTAGCCTAACTCGTGCGATAATAAAATTTTACTTCAAATACGTCGAACGAGTTCATTTTTTTCGTTGATTTAGTACCCTTATTAATAATAAATTACACGATCATCGTGTTCGAATCAGTCGTTGTATCCTTATAATTGATAGGTAATCGCATGTCCGTGTAGATCCGATACGTACTTACTTATCTACCAAGTTTCCAGATGTAAATCGTGTCCTCGGTGAGGCTACTATCCATTTTGTCGTTTAATAACCTTTGGAAATGGAATCTATTTTAGCTGATTTACAGCAAATTTTCCTATGTACTTACATTTCAATAGAAGATGAAAACAATGCTAATCAAACTTGAGTTGTTGTTCTAGAACTACGTCTTGTGAATGGATATGTGAGCTAATCGTGTTTGTCTCCGTTTCTAGAATGCTTCGTTCGTTCATCTATCTGCTCCCGAAGCTGATTCGTAGGCAACTTTACTTTCTTCAGTGTCATTATGGTAGGAGAATGAAATAAGAACAGGAATATCTGAACCATCTTTAGAAGAATGAATGATGTAGATTGAAAAATGAACGCTGAAGAACTACAGCTGATACTACCTGTAGTAAGTACAACGTTCCCTGTTGAAATTTCTGATATCAGCCCTGAAATTGGTTTTCTACAATTCGGGCCTATAGAAAATTCCGATGCTTTTTATTATAAATTGGTACATTTGTATCATCTACGAGGTTTACGAAATTGCAGTATTTTTAATTGCTCGTAGTCGTATCTTTCTGTGTATGAAAACTGAAAAAGGAATACCTAGGCGCGTGAAGAACTTTTGAATAATTCTTTCCAACCCAACGTTATCATGATTCGTTCTGATGTTGAATTTGTTAATCAAACTCGAACTCAAAAATGAAATAACAATTTAAAATATAAAAGTTTACTTAGAAAAAAAAAAGACATACAAAATTTGTTTAAAAATTTACAAAAATAAAAATTTACAAAAAAATAAACTAATGTAAAATAATAATAGAAAAAAAAATATGGCTAAGAAATGCTAAGGCTCCGGTCATAGGATCGATTTAAGATGAAAATGAAAAATGGTTTCAATTATTACAATAATTATAATTAGAAATTTGTTTCGTCTTCATTTTCATCTTTCGTATTTTCTATGACCGCAGCCTAAGATGACAACACTGATAAGGGATGTTTGCATTTTCGCACGTCACGGATCACGTTTCCGTAGCGCTAGTTGACAACGGGAAATCGGGAACTATATTAGACTAGGGCTGAAAATAAACCGGGTTGCAAGGCTATTCAACACAAGTTGTTCAATATTTTTCGTGTTTCAGCGTTTTTGCAACGCTGAAACGTGAAAAGTATGGCGTCGAATGCCGATTTTATGTTTGTAAATGAAATTCGGGATTTAGTACGTGTTTCGTGTAATTCATTAAAGCTTTCGAGCTTTTTATATCGCGTTTGAAGTTTTGAATTTATGTTTAGGCGTCTTCGTTCTTACTTAGGCGTCGTTGTATTTGTAACGAAGAATCATTTAGGGCCGTATTCATAGACGATACTTTAGTGCCAAGTAGTACTTAAGTACCCAAAAACCTGCACTAACCCTTTGTCTAGTATCGGATTTCGGTTCCTTGACGTGTCAAGTATTGACTATGAATACGGCCCTTAATCGTTGTGGTTTTTTGAAAGTATCTATTCGCCATCATACGTGCTAGTAGTTGATACGTAGTTCACATATTATGGGGTATGTTTTACTAATTTTACAATATTTTTACTAATGCCTATGTGTTATTGTTTAACAAAGTACCAATCGGAGTAATATGTAATATGACATTCGTATTCGTGGTCTTCGGTACGTGCTTAAGAAGAAAAATGCTACTTTGGTATAGGAAAGGATCAAATATTCAGGGACGTGGGGTATTTACGTTTAATAACTTCCGTAATCTGGGCCGGACGACGAGTAACCACCGGCAGCCTGTTGTGAGCCGCCGTATCCGGAGATCGGTTGACCAGAGTAGGTTGGTTGAACTGCAGCGTATCCGGCAGTTGGTTGAGGCGATTGGTATCCGGCGGTCGGTTGAGACGGGTAACCCACGGTTGGTTTGGACGAGGGGTATCCAGCGGTCGGTTGCGAGTATCCAGCTCCAGAGTATCCACCACCAGAGTATCCTCCGCTGGGTTTAGCCGCAGGGTAGCCTCCGCTTGGACGAGCTGGTTGGTAGCCGCCGGAACCGATCGAGCCGCCGCTAGCGCCCGGTTGCGGGTATTTCGCTTCTCCTTGGTACGTAACTTCGGCGGTGTAGCCGTCTTTCCAGTCGGCTACGTATTTGACGATTTGTAAACGACCGTCGGGTAACAGAACGCGGTATTCGCCTCGTACTTGGTCTCCGTTGCTGCTGGCTTGGTGTCCGAAGTCGGTGCCGTAGTAGTCGTCTTTGACGGCGTAGTTGAAGTCGAACGGCATGCCGGGTACGTGTGGTTGGGCCAAGTGGTCGAACTGTGAACAGACGTGAATTCGTAAGTGTTAGTTAACGGTTTGAAATGAGGTATTATTAGTAGGTCCAGGATGGTACATGAATAATATGTAGAGAAAAATCGAGTATTGAAGTACGAAATGTTCTAAATTCAGTCGACTGGGAGTCTATGGTTTAAATATTCGATTACGTTATCGATATTTTAGAATATTCACGACGGACTACGTACGCGTACAATAACGTAGGAATTTTTCTGCAACATTGTAACGTATTTATCTACTCGAAGGTACCAATACTATCATGATATCGAAGTGATTACTTCAGCGAGAGCTTCAAGCTGCAGGCTGTTAATTAATCTTGACGGCGCGCCAAGCAGAAGCAAATGACGATAGTTGAGAAATTACGGACCTATTTTTCATAAATGTTTAGCTCGCCTGCGGATATATGTATTTTATTCTGCTTCGTACTCGATAGACGTTCGTGTTAGGAAAACGGGAGCTGCTGGTATTTTTAGGTACCTATACTTATTTTTGTTTGCACTCGGCCATAAGTCGTCTAGGGTCACGTTTTTTTCTTCAATCTGTTTACCTATCGCACGAAAAACGGTTGCGGGTGCGATTTACGTGTGTGAGATATGATGAAAATTGTACAGAATGGGTACATTGTTAATTGGTAATTTTTAAATAATAATTCCTCGAACGTGATCGTGTCGCGAGTACGTATACCTCCAAAATTGCATACGTACGGTTTCCGCGTGCAATTAATAAAAGAAAAATCTGCCTCAGATGACGAAGGAGAAGGAAGGAAGGAAAGAAAATATGGAAACGATTACAAGGCGATGTTACGACAAAATGGATTAAATTCGTGCCAGATGCGGGACGCCGCCGCATTTCATCTTCGCCTTCGTCGCTTTCTTATTTATGATTTTTTCATTTTATTTTCTATTGTTTACCCGGCCAACGTACATATAAGCACGAGAGATTTCAATGAAAGCGAAACACTTTTGGTATCATTTGTCATTTCGCCGAGAGTGAGAGAGGAACGTAACTCGAGATGTGGCTTTGTGAACACCCCTGCCTCTTTTTTCCTTTTTCGTGCGTGCGTATTTGATGATTATGTTTTGAAGTGATTTTTTTTTTTTCATACGCAGACTAGTCCAAGTGTTATTATTTTTCTTTTTGGACGAGAGATAAATGATCGTAGATGCTGAACCGAACTAGTAATGAGACGCTGACGGAAAGCGTGTCATTCTTTCGTGTATACGTTGGTAATTGAGGACAATGCAATGGACGTGGACGTCCGTTGACCTGCGGAAGGAACCAACTTTGATGAAAATTCGATGGAACTACTAATGTAAGATCGTACACAATCGATTTCAACGAAAATTTTCGTGGCCAACAAATTTAGAAAAAATTTGGCGAGCAAGTCATATTTTTCAAATTATTGGATTTTTTTTTTTTTAATGAATTTGCCATCGTCTCATGGTAGATCACAGCAGCAGCAGCCCCATCAGCAACGATCAGAACGCGGACACGATAATTCTGTATACGTAGACGTACAGTCGTATGTACATGAAATGAGTAACGAAATCGACAGTAAAAAATGACACCATCGAATAAGGCAATAACAAACGAGAACAAGAAGCTCACGAGCACGTGGGAAATACCCCCTCGCTCGCTCAGCGCCAGCTGGACCATTATTATTACCTATTATTATTGTCGTTGTCGTCGTCGTGGTCATCGTGGGACGCAGCAGCGTGTAACGTACGACCGGCCTAGTTTAGCGTGAAAAAAAGCACACCATCACGAAGACGATCGATGCGGCGATTTCCCGCCCTCCATGCCCTACCTGTCCGCGAATGATCGCGTATTGGAGATTTTTTCGTCACACCGCGTCCCTCGATATGAATAATTACGAGTAAACGCCACGTCTGCCCGTCCATTTATCGCCTCGTTCGATCTACTGACATGTTATTATGATTATTACGACCACAGACGGAGACTTTCGCGCGTCGCGAACAACGTCTATCTTTGAAATATGGGATACAAGAAGCACGAGCTATTACTTAATTTTTTTCCTAATGTTGGCACGATAATCGTAAAAATTGATTGTTAGGTAGTTGAGGAGACGTCGTAGTCTATGGGTGGGATGATTGCGGTTTCGAGATATGGGATTTTTTTTGATCCGTTTCGATTTTCATTGTTGGCTTTTTGAATTTTTCATAGTATTCAGTGTGTCACAAACGTTATGAGCGGCCTTGGTATTTCTAAAGGTGGCGACATATTATGTAATTTCGATGAACTAAGATTTTTGATTCTCTGGTTAGAATTAGCAACAACTAGTCAAAAAATTTTTCAAAAAATGGAGCTACCAAAAATTTAATTTCACAAATGTTTAGCGTTTGAAAAACTGAACATTTTTGTCCCTTGTTATTTTTGACTCAGCTCAATGGTTTTTCAGATATCAACCGGTTTCGAAACAATTTCAAAACCGGTTGAGGGGAAAATGGGTTTCATTAGTTTTTTTTTTTTTTTTAAATCAACAGCTCAAATAGAGGTGAACAGAATATTTTCCAGAAATTTTTGAAACCGGTTCATCAGTCTGCAACCGGTTGCCGAAAATTCACAAAAAATTGAGCTACAAAAAACTTTATAGAGCAAAAGTTGTAGATGTCCCCAAAATGAACATTTTTTATCTCTTGTAACTTTTGAACCAGTTCAATAGTTTTTGAGATAGCAACCGGTTTCAAAACGTGATTTTGAATGGAATTCCAAAACCGCTTGAGATGAAAAATTGGGTTCATTTATTTATTTTTTTTGAAATTGGCAGTACCTACTGGGGCGAGTGAAATGTTGAAATGTGATTCTGAAACCGGTTCATTAGTTCGCAACCAGTTGTTGAAAATTCTTCAAAAAATTGAGTTACAAGAAATCTTATAAAACATAATTTGTGAAGTTTGAAAATTTGAATATTTTTGCGTGTTACAATTTTCAAACCAGTTGGATTCCTAGTTCTTGAGTTAAAAACCGGTTGCCGACCCCAAATTCTGTTAGAATTCCATTTTTCCTCAAAAGTCTGCCTTGGAAAAAAATCAACCAATTTTACTGAAAAAAAAATCCAGAAAAATTTCATTTTTGGAATTTATTCATGGGAAGCGTTTCACAACCGGTTAAATATCTCAAAAACTACAGAACTGGTTGAAAAATGACAAGAGCCAAAAAATGATCGGCTTTTCAAGTTCTACCGTCTAAGAAATTAGTTTTTGTGCTTCCACTTTTTTTGAAATAAACGACAACTGTTTGCAAACCAGTGAACCGGTTTCAAAAAGAATTTTCTGAGTTTACTCTTTTTTTGAATATTTTCTAAATTTTTTTATTTTGTGTTGTTTTTTTTTCTGTTCGATTCAACGTATTTTTTCCTTCAAAAATCCTTCCTTTCAATTTTTTAAAATAATTGTGCAGTTTTTCAAGTTTCAAAATTTCTCCTCTCCATCGTGTGACTGAATGCATTCCAAAAAACGTCAAACACTCTCGCCAACGCGTTCGCTCTCAGTAAACTTTAATATGTCAAGGTCGTGCAACTGCGATAAAGAAGAAGAAGAAGAACGCGTAAAAAAGAAACGCTATAAAAATGCAGACATGAAGATGGGTAATTGTTAATGGGCGAGCGTGTGCGGAGAATAACTACTCGAACTGCAGAGAAGGAGGCAGGCCGAGGAAGAATGAAATACGTACAGAAAACACAATCATACAACATGTGTTATCGAACTCGTTGAAAATCTTCCCACTGGAACCAGGCGACGACGATGGTGCGGTACGGTATACCCAATGATAATAAAGTAACGATCGATTTCGCACACTCGGCGAAATACATACATACCGCACTTGGCATCTCACAAGATCTCACCATATCTGCAGCCTGGACAGCCTGGTCCAACCAAGTTCATTCTATATACCAAATGTAGTGCGAATTATTATGTCATTTTGAGCAACCATTCATCAGGGAAATGGACGCAGCAGGGAAGACGATACGACAGCATATACGTACGCGGACGTACTTACACTGAGAATTGGAATTGTAAAAAAAGATGCAGAAAAATCGGTGTAACGGATTATTTTTGCGCTCATTGTGCAAAGTTTTGCGATGGGATTAATCTATTGTTTCGCAGTCGCCGGTGCATTTTTTCCCCTCGAGTCGAGTACGCCCACGACGACGAAATAGGTCGACGAATGAGCCGGCTTATTGTTTCGAGTGTTCAGAAAATCATATAGAGAGGCGACGGATCGCTTGCTGAGTTGGTTTTGTAAACTAGTTCTTCAATGAGCGCAAGCTCGCGTCGTTGTCGGTACCTTATTGTTGTGTTGCCAGTGCGACGACGAAAATGATGATGATGGTAATCTTAGGTATAAATAGATGTATGCGCAGAAACAATGAATTTATGCAACGATCGCGAGCCATTATCGCGCAATTAACAACAGCGTAGGCATATTATATTGATGATTGTAACAGATCGAATCGGTTTTGAAAAATTTTCCAAGACGTGTGCAATTCGTACCTATATTATAGAAAGTGAAACTGAAATCTGGGTGAAACTGGATCGAGCGAAAAAAAAGACGTTTTGACATTCGCGAAATGAAGCCGATGAAAATTTATAGGACGTAGTTATTCGGCCAGCTTTGCCTAGAACTCGATTGCGACGAGAAAGAAGAAAAAAAGGAAAGAATGCGGAAAACGATGGTATGTGGGTGAGGTTTGTCTCGAACCAGTATACATTATTAACTATCAAATGTCACCAAATAATAGAAACCCTGTAAACTTAATTACCAGATGATAAAATGGAACCACTAAACTGGTTGCAGAACTGGTTATTCGGCGTTTTAGTGTAACACGAGTTACGTATTGATAAACAACTACTTATTAGCTATATTAGCGTTATCTAATTCCGCTTCGCAAAAAAAAAAGAAAAAAAGAATTAACCTATTTTATGAATGTACTTTCAATTAATCGAGTTATCGATTTGCGATGTGATTTCCATTTTGGTCGAGATTAATTTTTTTTTGTTGCTTTTTTGAATGATTTTTCAATTTGAAATTTTTTAAAATTTTGTGTAAATTTTTTCAATATTTTATTTTCCATTTTTTTTGGCTTTTATTGATTTTTAGTTTTTAAAAAAACCAGTTATTTTTTCACAATAATTTTTATTTTATTGTTATTATTATTTTTTAAATGAATTCTTCTGTCTCTGAAAATATTCCAAATTCTTTTTGTGAGAAATGTCATTAATTTCGAACACGTCTCGAACGACCAAGTCAATGCCTCTTGACAGTCTGTCTCGATGGTATATTCTTCGAATGAAGGATATTAACGCCAGCCAGGAGTCAATGCCTGCGTTCTGCCTATCCATACGTGTATGCGCCACCGACGCCACCGTAGATAATTCGTCTTCAAGGTCCTTCGTTCAAGGGTATAAATTTATATGTTTGGAAAATTTCTCACCGACGAACACTCTTTACACGGATGACGTTCGAATTTGAAGCGTGACAATTAAAAGAATTTCAGCGCGATTATGAAAATAATTGAAAATTCTGTCGAATTTTCGATAATTCTTTTCATATGGCTAAAAATGAACTACGTACACAACTCGATGACATCGTGTCTGTAGTGTCCAATAACCCCGTCCTTTTTTGTCATCACACACCCACGTATGATGTGCAACGTGCATGTGCTAGGTATACGAGTACATTCTTTTTATTCTTCATTTACCCTTCCTGTTCAACCATCTCACTCATTCGAATTGCAAAAAAAAGAGAGAGAAAAAAAGATTTCTCGAGTGTCAATGGACTGGCACGAAATGACGTACCTATGAGAATAATATTAATTCGCCTATTTTCGCGTTTGTAGGTATTTTCGTTGCTCGTACGTATATCGATAAAATGAATGTATATTTACCTCTCCGCCACCGGTACCGGCGCCGGTGTTGCCTCCTGGGATACCAGCGGCCGAAATGGCGCTGCCGGACTGTTCGTATCCGGGTACTCCGTACGTCGGCCTAGGTGGACTGTACGGTTTGGGCGTGCTGTAGCCGGACGGCGAATACGTCGACGAGATGGGCGCATAGGTCGGCGATGGAGAAGGATACGCCGGCGGTTTGTACGGCGGCGGCGTAGGCCTGTACGTTGACTGCACCGGTGGCTTGTACGGTGCCGGCGACGACGGGTAGTACGACGGCGAAGGCGAAGGCGATGGGAACGGTATGCTCGGTGCGTTGTAGTTGTATCCTTCCTGTGGTGGCAGGTAGCTGTTGGAGAGACCTTGTGGTTCGGCGGTGACTAGAACGGCGGCGCAAAGGCACATGGTTGTGGCTAAAGTCTGCAGAAAAGAGGAAGGAAAAAAATGATCCGTTAAAAAAATCTGGTATTGTGAGTTGAAAAAATTAAAATTGAAGAGAAATGTCGAGGTGTCGGTGTACGAATGTAATTAAGTACATAATTAATTGATTCGATGGTTGGTTGAAAAATAAATATTGTGTACATGTACGAGTACGCGTTATAGAATTGACCACTAGGAAATATCGCGTAGCAGTGTCTTTTTTTCTGGTCGAGTTTGTTTGGAGTGTAAAAATGCCGACGGCGACGAAGCTATGTACGCGACGCCACGACACGTGTAACTTGTTGCGTTTTTTTTTTCATTGTCATCATCGTTGTTGTTGTTGTTATCTTTTAAGGTGAACCGAGATTACTGTATTATACTGCACGTAGATACGTACCTACATACATACGTAGAAAACACAACTCGTAGACGTCGAATATAAATACGAATTAGGTACATACAATGCATGCGCAGATGAGAGAAAGACGCAGACAGACGGCTGCCGAAGAATAAATTTACCGAGTCATTTGAACCGATGCAATGGATGGCGACTCACGCGTCAGGCCACTACATACCTACAAATGAAGACGAGGACGGGAGAAAATGATAAAAGAGAGAAGAAAGCCGAAAGAAATTCGCCGATCTTATCACGTCTCTCTCTAAGCCAAAACAAGCGCGTATTAGTACAATTTATTATGCAATGATCGAAAACGTAAAAAGTATTATATTACGTCAATCATCGTACGTACCTAGTACCTACGTCTACGTATACACCGATGGACGTTATGTATGTACTAATCGAATCGTACAAAGCTGTAAGTACGTACGTATATTCAATCGATCTTATAAAGCTGTAAGTGCATATTCAATTATTAACGTACGAATTTTTCCATCGCGTATTATTCATATAGCTCGATATTTTGAGAATTTCTCCGGACCGATTCAAAGAGAGGGATTTTTTCGAATATTTCAAAATTGAAAATTTTGATTGAAAGATTTTCTGAAAAAAATATGCATTTTAGAAACTCCTGGACCAGCTTAAAAATCGAAAGAGACGCTTTTCTCAATCAATTTTGTAAATTCCACAATTTCTGGTCGAAGATTTTTTCGAAGGATTTTATGTACCTAGGTATTTTGAGAACCAGTTGGAGAATTTGAGAATGAAATGAGACCCTTTTCAGTTCATTGAAAAAAATAGGTGAACTGATCAAGAATAGGATAATAAGAGTGGGTAGGAATCGTTGACAAATTTTTGAAAAATTGTCAGATGTGAGGCGTCACAATTAATTATTGGGTAATTTTCGTTGATTTCACGAGCTCAATAAATTTTGGTTTTTCAGGGTTCGTCATTTTTATACTCATTTTTGAAAATTTTTCCTCGTTTCGATAACCACTGAACCGGTTGAAAAGTGTTCGAATATTTTTTCGAAAATTTAGACGCATTTTGAGAATACCTGAACTTGTTGTAAATGAATCAGATGATTTTTTTTCACTTACGTGTGTATTTCGAGAGCCACTGATATATCGATCTTATAAAGCTGTGAATGCGTATTCATGCAATGTTAACGTACGGATTTTTCCATCGCGTATTATTCATATAGCTCGATATTTTGAGAATTTCTCCGGACCGATCCAAAGAGAGGGATTTTTTTCGAATATTTCGAAATTGAAAAGTTTAATTTCTGAAAAAATCTGCATTTTATAAACTACCGAACCAAATTTAAAAATGGAAGCAGACGCCTTTTTCAATCAATTTTGTGAATTCCACAATTTCTGGTCGAAGATGTGCCCTCCCCCCGGAGTAAGATGACATTGATGACAGCGACGATTGAAGGGATGGTACACCACGCGCCGACTACAGATCCAACGCTAAAGGAAAGAAGCCATTTTCACGTTACCGTTCTTGACCAGATTCGAACGATGATTCATAAATTGGTTAGTTACCATTCGTAGAAACACTACGCGCACTCTGGTTTTCTAAAACCAGTCTTTGTATTCGCGATGCATGTAACGTTGTTTTTTGTTATTTTTCGTTTTTACGTCCTTTTTTCGAAATTTTGTACTCACTTTGAGAACCACTGAATCGGTTCAAAATTGTGTAAGAAGACTTTTCAACTTTATCAGCAGTAAAATTCATTATGTTTTTCAGTTTCATAATTTTTATTCATTTTTTAGAGGAAAATTTCAAAAATGTTGACAATCACTAAAAGGGAACGGGTTCAGAAATTTTTTTTTTTTTTTTTTTTCAATTTAACAAACTCAACAATTTTTGTTCCTAGACTTCTTTGTTGATATTTTTTTTTATGTGTATCTTTTTTTCTACCTGAATTATTTTACGATTTTTTGTCGAGTTTATTATCTTTTGTTTACCTTTTTAGAGAATTTCTCATGTATTGAGAAGCACTGTGTCATTTCTATACTTAGAGTTTGATGGTTTTTTTCTGGGCTAATAATGCTACAATTTTGTTTTTACGCTTTTCCATTTGTTTTTTTTTGAAAATTTTCGTCCATTTTAGAAGGCACTGAACAAGCTCAAAGTTGGTCTGGTGGTTTTTGTTTGTTTTTTTTTTTGTTTTTCAGGGCTTGTTTTTTTCTGAAAATATTTTCTCGTTTTGATAACCACCAAACCGATTCAAAAATATTCAAATATTTTTCGAAAATTCAGAGGCATTTTGAGAACCTTTGAACTCGTTGACAATGAGAGTCAGATAATTTTTTTCATTTACGTAATGTATTTTGAAAGCCACTGAAGCGGTTTTGAAGCGCAATCAAGTAATCTTCTTTAATTTCACGAGCTCAGTAAATTTTGGTTTTTCAAGGTTTGTCAAAATTGTTCCCTTTCTCTTGATAGCCACTGAACCGGTTCAAAAATGTTCGAATATTTTTTGTAAAATTCAGACGCAATTTTGAAAACCCCTGAACTTGTGAATGAGCTGAGTGATTTTTTTTCGCTTATGTATGCACATATATTGAGAGCCACTGAACCGGTTTGAAATCGCAATCTAGTAATTTTCTTTGATTTCACGAGCTCAATAAATTTTGGTTTATCGGGGTTTGTCGTTTTTATACTCATTTTTGAAAATATTTCCCTGTTTTGCTAACCACCGAACCGGTTGAGAAATGTTCAAATATTTTTTCAAAAATTTAGACGCATTTTGAGAATCCCTAAACTTGTTGTAAATGAGTGGGATGATCTTTTTTCCACTTACGTATGTATATTTTGAGAGCATTCCTTTGGAGTTCCATTAATATTTTCTTCCATTCTTCGTTAATTTTTTTTTTTTTCAAAATTAGTTTCATCGGATTCAAAAGATTTTTAAAATCAAGGCCTTGACTCACAAGTTCACTTCGAAATTTTTCACAAATGTTCACGACCGATCGACGACGATCGCGATGGCCCATGCGTCCTCATTCCAAGCGCCAATTACCGTACTTACTCATCCAAGGTTAATCAACGCGTATCGGAAGATTAATAAAAAAAAATTAACGAAAAAAAAAAAATCAAAATAGTTTCGTCATAATATATAATCACTATGTACTTACGCGATCTCAACTCGGGTATTTTAAAATAATGAACGATTAAATAATCGTGATCGGAAGGATGATCCGAAGATCAATATACAAAGTATTTATAGTTCGTCGAAATTAAGTGTAAATTAATAGCTTCCGCTCGAACCTTCGAGACTCGAAAGTGAGAAAAAAAAAAAGACCAAGAAGGTTAGAGACGTTATTAGCCCACTTTCTTGCGAGATGGTGCCTATACACAAATGGTATTCAATGTCTATCGTCTTCTCCTACCCGTCCCCTCACCCTACTCGGAATCGAAACTGTAATTTTGTGGTCGAAAAGTTAGATATAGAGTTACACGTATGTATGTACCTACATGTAGCCTTGACAAATGACAATTGTCAACTGAAGCATATGAGACTCTCTGCCTGCTGCCAGAGAAATGAATCAGTTTATTACGTTGAGATTAATTGAGAAAGAAATTAATCGAAGATTCGTATTCACGCGTGCTTTTCCTATATTTCATATCTTCGCGGTTGTGTAGATCCGTAGGAGATATTCAAAAAAAAAAAATTCGAAATTACGACATCACGAGACGTAATCGAGAGATAAGACAGTGTAATGGATGCTTGTGAATCTGGTCGTGCGAGTGCATTCGATTTCGATGCAATCGGCTGGTCTCTGTTCGGTGCATGCTGGTTGTGGACTCTACTATTGGTAGCACACAAACTACATATCTACTTTGTTACACCGTGATAAGACTAATCGTTTTGAATATGTCTGAGAACGACTTGACGCCGCCACCGCGTACATCGATTAAATGCCGCAATTATTTACGCCGCGATGAAGATGGTCGGGGAAAAAAACACAAAGTGCCGGAGTTGTTGGTTGAGTTCTCTCTCTCTCTTTTTCTCGCATCGATTTCGATGATCACTCTGTGCAGTGATCGCGTTGTCGTTGTCTTTGGTAATCTATGTCTGTCCGAGTTGATACATTATAATCGTAATGTAACTTATTAAGTAGGTAGTCGTAAGCAAGGTCGACTGTGAGCCATCAGAGTCTCGTCTAATGGTTGAGTATAATCAAATGGGTAATTGGTTTGAATGGATTTTACTCATGGTGCTGTCTTCTTTCTCGGATAAATTGGCATTCGGATATTTTTGGTATTAATTGTATTGCTGCTCGTATACCTACGTGCGTATAAATGTATGCAAAAAAGGCAACCGTTCAATTACGAAAGACAGGAGAGAAGTGCGGGACTGGCTGATTGAGGATCGTAAAATTATATGTAAGTAGGTACTATGGTCTTGGTCATTGTACAAATACGACGCGTGTGTAAGGTTTACGACTATAGGTGCGTGCGTTTAAAAATGACGATTTAAATACCTCCGTAATTATACATATAGCGGAATTTGTACGCGAGCGTGTATGCAAAACGATGCAAATTGATCGGCGTAATCATATATGTACGACTGACGTACGTAGCGATTTAGAGGTGTCGGATATTTGGCGTTAATTTTACAACTAAGTAATTCGTCGTCGTCACCTCGCCATTGAGGAGACGACACGACTCATGCGTAGGAGTCGAGCCAACCTTTCGATCAAATCTACTCGATTCGTAGGTAGACGTTGGTAGGTAATCTTATCCTCGAAACATGAGTACGCCATGTACCCTACTCGTACGATACTCGTCGGTATTAATGGTACCAAATGCGGCCTACGAAACGATGTCACGAGCATCAAGGTATCCGAAGTGCGGTAAACTTGGCACCGATCGAATGAGTAAAAATGGTACGATTTCGGTTACATCATTTTTCTAGTACGTAGATGAGTACGATAAAAATACCTGCGTGTAAAAATGCTGCCTAAAGTAAAAGAGAGAAGAGTGGTTGCCGGCGCCTCGTCGCTTGACACGAGTCATATACGTATATATGCGTATGTTTAGTCGTAAAATTCCACAAAACGTGTTAATTAATTAGATAATTACCCTTCGAACTCGGAATGTGCTATAAATTTTCTCTTCTACGTGAATTTTTTCGTATACCAGCCTATTTTTTGGTAAATAATTCGTCCTTCTCGGATCAGTTGTTTTGCGATGTTGCGGCTAGTCGCGGCGGCGACGACCACGTTGCGATGTAGCAATGTAGGAGATGGATTTTGATATAGTTACGAACTATACGAATGTAGTCATCAATGACTTGGATATGTGCGAAAGACGAGTAGCTGCTGGGTAGGCGACGCGACGATTCGAGTGACGAAGAAGAGGGTATCTCGGCGAGATTTTTTTAATTTAGTACACCTGCTGGTTTGATTTGTATCTCTGTCTAGGTCTATGGATGCTGCGCGACGTACGTATGCGAACGTGTAACGGCTGAATGAAAGTATCTATCGAGAGATATATATCGTCAGTGAGGTTTAATTACAAAATATTGACGATAACGATCGTGATGTCATCGTGCCGTCTTACACTAATAGACGAGAGTAGTTCTTTTTTCATTTTCATCTTCTTCTTTAGTAACGCCATTAATAAGCGATATTCTAAAAAAACTACTGTGTTAGCGGGACAGAGGGAAGAAGATTATTTTATGATGCAGTAGAAAACCAGTTAGGATGAAATTTTTTTTCCCTAGCTCGATCGTAAAGTAGCTTGTAACCTGGTCGTGGTAATGTGTGAATAAGTTCATTGGTCTGATTATAAACGGCTAATGTGTGTTGGATTCGTAGTTTCGTACGTAGGTATCGATTTTGGAAATTTGGAAAGAAGTATCGCTCGAAAAATCGAAAAAAATGTAGATTTCGAGAAATGGAGTAGAAATTTTGACTGTAGAAATTACATGAAAAATCGAAAAAATATCGATTTCGAAAAATCGAGAGAAAATTTCGAGTTTGCAGATTCGAAAAAAATATCGATTTCGAACAAATGTCGATTTTGGAAATTCGATTTGAAAAATTGCAAAAAGAAAATCGATTTTGAAAAATCGAAGAAATGTCTAGATTTCCAGAAATGGAGTAAAAATTTTGATTTTGGAAATCACATGAAAAATCGAGACAAAATTTCGATTTTGCAGATTCGAAAAAAATATCGATTTTGAAAAATCAATTGAAAATGTTGGCATTCGATTTTGAAGATACAACAAAAAAAAAACATTTTCGAAAAATGGAAAAAATTTCGATTTTGAAAATTTCATGTCAATTTTGAAAATTCTATGAAAAGTCAAATTTGTACAAATATCGATTTTAAAAAAATTTTATGAAATACCGATTTCGGATGTTCGAAAGAAAATATTGATTTCGAAAAATTGAGAAAAAATGTCAATTTTGGAAATTCTATGAAAATCGATTAAAAATGGTGACTTTCGATTTTGATGATTTGAAAAAAAAATATTGAATTTGAGAAATCGAAAAATATCGAATAAAAATGTCGATTTTGAAAATTTGTTCAAAAATGTGAATTTTGGAAATTCTATGAAAAGTCAAAAAATATCGATTTTGATAAATTAAGCTGAAGTATCGATTTTCCAAAGCATAAATGAAATATCGATTTCGGATGTTCGAAAAAATATTGATTTTAAAAAATTGAGTAGAAATTTCTGAAAATTCGATAAAAATCGAAAAATATCGATCTTGAGAAATGGATAAAAAAAGTTGACTTTCGATCAAAAAAATATCGATTTTGACTAATCAAGTTGAAATAATTATCGATTTTTCAATAGCTTATAGAACATCGATTTTGGATAGGTATTCGAAAGAGAATATTAATTTCGAAAAAATCAAAAAAATGTCGATTCTGAAAAATTGAGTAGAAATGAGATTCGAAAGAAAAAACCGATTTTGAAAATTCGATGGTAAATTTTGATTTTGAAATTTTGAAAATCAAAAAATCGAAAAAATGTATCGATTTTAAAAAATACAGTAAACTGATTCAAAACAATATGATTTCGAAAAATGGAATCGCATGGCAGGACAGATTAGAAGGGATTCTGCAGATTGAATGTGGTATGGCTGGTCCAGAAATAGGTGATGATTGGTACGAGTACGAAAGAACCATTTTTGTAAAAGACATTTCATTAAGTAGAAATCTAAATTCTCCCTCCCCTCCTTCTCGCAACTCGTGATTTTTTCGATTTCGACGTTTTCCAAAATTCTGTGAGATTGATGAACAGGATTGAGAAGTCGAACTTTCGTATTTTTTTTTCCGGAGTCGAAGTAAGAAATTTTCGTCACCATCCCCCTCCCTGGTCTAGTTCCCCAAAAAATGTTTCCAAGATCCATCCTTTGGCGATCAAATAATATTTTCTACTAATCATTCGTGTATTTTATTTTGATTTCAGATCTGGCTCGTAATGGAAGCATGCAGAGGAGGTTTTCGTAAAAAAAAAATTAGAATCGGTGAGGAATTTTTTTTGGGCTTCAAATTTATAATTCAAATAATGTAATGATGGAGTAGCTTCGAATTCGATCACGTTCTCTTCGGTTATGTGTGTGTGTGTGTAATGGCTAATATTTATGCAGATCACGTTGAAAACAAACGTTATATAGTTCGACAGCTGATTACGTGCTGGATGTCGACTCGTTTGTGTTTCTTTTCCTCGCACTTACCTACGTTAGCCCGGCACTAAGCATATTGGCGGTTCGTGTACAATACCTACGATAAATCGTCACCCTGCTTCGTCCGCCTCCTACGTATACGTACAACTTTATCTAGTCTTGAACTAATCCGCCGATCGATGCCATATGCATACGTTAAAGGTACAGGTATCGTACTATTAATAATCGACGCGTATTATTTTGTACGTTTGTAGATGTACAATGGCGATAATTCGATAACACCGGCATGGCACCGGCGGTGTCCCGGTGTAAGTGGATCAACTGCCTGGTTAAATGAACCTGTTTTCGAGTCTTCTTATGCGTCGAACGTCTGTTGATACGAACAAATCAATATTACGAGACCGGACCGGTCCGGTCCCTTTTGGCATTTGAAATCATCGCCTCAATTCATGCTTTTCTTGGCCCATTTCGAGATGAAATTGAAATTTCGTAGGTATTTTGAATTAGAGGGACGAATCGTGTTGAATTACGTATACGTGTTGTGTGTGGCTGGTTGTGGTTGAGACAATCGACGACGAAAGAAATGCGAGTGGATCGCGGCAGGGTTGGCGACAAACTAGCTCGGGGTTTCCCTAATGCTTCTGGGTCGCTTTTGTGGGCGTCGTCGTTCGAACGTATCAGTTTGCTTGCTTCCGTGTCTCGGGGTGTTGGCGATTGAATGTGAAGCTCGATTGACGATGGATGGTGCTTTTCCCCCCTAAAGAACAGGATTAGACGACTACTTTGTGCGCCTGTTACGTCTCGTGCTGCATAATGCCGAGCTTTTCGATAGCCATACCCATTGCCCTGATTGACATCGTTGAAAATAATGTTAACTATATGGATCGATTCGTGGTAGACCGGAATGCGGTTTTCAATTGATTCGGATGCTGGACAGACAATTCGATGCCAGCTGCGGCTACGCACGAGTGATGTAATCGGAACGATCAATCTGGACGGTCTGTTGTATGAGCATCCTAATGAGCGTATATGTACGAGGAAAAATAAACTCGGCTGCGGCGAGTTACATTTTCGACTCGGATGCCTTTTTCGGTATCGTTTGCGGTGACAGGAGGTGCCCAATGATGGGCAAAACCGTCTCGTCCGTATCGTAGTACAATGTTTCAATTACGTGTGACGACGACGTTCGGCTACGTTTGTTTGGATGTTGAGGCGAAGACGGGATACGATGTCTTTATGTACATGACATACGTAGAGTCGTAGACGTACTTATTATGCATCTGGGTTGGCCAGGTTCGAATGAGGGTGCAGGTGGAGAATGATTGTGCATGCACGTGAGATATGTTGCCTGATTTGATTCGATAAAGTGAGTACTGAGTTGATCGCGCTGTTGAGTGTAGGTATTTTTCACGGTTGACTGAATCATCGGGGCGAATTTGTATGTCAGTTTTTACATTTTTTTTAGCTTTCGATTTTTTCAAATCTTTTATCGTCAATTTTTACAATATGGCATAACTTTTTCGAATTTTGCAATTTTTCAAATTTTAATGACATTCATGTTTTGAAAATTTTTTGTTATTCAATTTTTTTTTTGAAAAAAGTGGTTTGATGATTTTTTCAATTTTAATGATTTTCTGCGAATTGTAATTCGGTATTGATTTTTTTATTCCTGAAAATTAATTTTTTTTTTTCAATTTTTGCTTTGGTACTTTTGTATGTATCTTCATTTTTTAAAAGTTTTTTATTTTCACCCCCCCCCCCATTTTCAATTTTATTTTCAATTTTTCTCTTGCAAAAAATGCTCGATTTCTCGATTTCGAAGAATTTTTGAAATATTTCCGACGGTTAGGTATATGCGTTCTCAAAGCATCATTTTTCAGTTCATCAAAGTTGCATCAAAGGCCAAAAAAAAATTAATGAAAAGACTTCCAGACGTTTAAAATCACCGCATTTGAACCGATCAGTCATTCAAAATAACGTACGTATACTTGAAAGCACGTTCGTGAAAATCGCCCCTGCCCCGCCACGCTCGAAAAGATGATTACTGTATAAACGATCGTTAATAGCAGCCATGATTTCCGAATTACGGCGGCGATGCCGGTGCAGCACGACATTGCTGCAGCGAGGTCTTCGTTTTCCGGTATTTACGCGGGCGTATCAGCGGCTACAGCAGCAGCAGTCAAGGTGGAAGTAAGTCATCGGATACTAATGACGATGATTTTGTTACTGTTTGGTCTTCTTCTTCGCCTTCGTCTTCGTACGCAATGAGCACGAAACCTGAAGAGTGAAGACGACACAAGACAGCTGTTCACGACGAGTGATGCGGGTGCAAGCAGACGACTCGACGATGCGATCGGTTCGTCATCGAAAGCGAAAGAGAAAGAAACATTCAAGAGTATGTGCGCCCAGATGGACTCGACGCGACGACCGGCGGAGGGAAGGAAGAAGGGGGGAAAACGTGAGCGAGTATTCGAGGTCGTTGATTTTTTTTCCTCTTTTCTCCGGACGGCGACGATTACGACGACGAGTGCTATTGTTTCACGCGTCGTCGACTATTGAAAGAGGATGCCGATTTGTAGGAATGTTTTTTTCTTCCTTTTTTTTTTGTCGTCGTACTCTAGCCGTTAGCTGTGTCGTCGATATGGTACCTAATGAGATGGGGGGGGGGGATTCATTCAAGAGGAAAACGTAAACGCTGGTGGAGAGACTGGAGTGGTATCGTGGAACGATGACGAAGACGGTGCTCGGCTTACGTAAACAATTAGACGATGACCTTTAGGAAATTCTGTAGGTTTGTGTGTCTGCGTAGCTCGTCTGAAGTGCGATGGCGCGTGAAGTTGATAAAGTAAAATGAAGATGCGAAGTGCATCTGGACAGGTAGAGAAGGAGGGAGATTGGTGAGAGATTGGAAATTGTTCCAGTGATCGTATTCTGATTTTTTTGGTCTCGTCGAATGATTATAGGATGAAATTCGAGTCAGTGTAATAATTTCGATGCGAAAAATGAGGAAATACGAGAAGCGATTTTTTCCCTTTCCGAGTGATCGACGTAAGTACGAGGAAATTGAATTGAATTAGACGTAGGTACATATCTGCAGATCGAGAAAAAACACTTTCGAAAAATGATTTATCAATTCGTAGACGGTTTTCAAATATGCAAATATTTTTGCTCAAAATTACGCGAATTCTGAGGTATTGAGTAATTTTTTAATCGATGCGCTACGAACGCGAATATTTGATAATATCCGGTATTTGTGTCGAATCGTCGGTACGTACGTCCGAAATGGAGAATATTCTCGATCATGAGAGCGACGTTGAAAAATTCTGTGTATTTACTTTTGCACAAAAATGAGTATTTTAATTCTTCTGCGACGCTCGAGCAGCAGCAGCAGCAATGAAGGAGAAAGTTTACGAGATTGTCGAGAAGCGATATTCGTCGAGATGGTGTAATTATTATTTTATCGATGATAAACGACAATGACGGACGTATGGATTTTCTTTCGGATTTTTACCTAGTTTTGCGGTCGTTCGTTCGTCGGAAGAGAGAAAAAAAATGAAACAATGAAAGAGGAAATATTACGCGAGTCGAACTGACGTGATCGAAAATGATACATTGGGAATCGTATCCGCGCCGATAAAGAGTCGAGGAGAAGCAAGAAGGAGGATTATCATTTATTCGCCGCTTTATAGTCATGAAAATGCGGAGACGTTAATCATTTTTTCAGATACTCGAAGTCAATTAAAAAATAATAGCGATGATTTTTCGTCGTCGTCGTCACTGGTTGGGCGCGTTGAATATTTATTAATGGAAAAAATATGGTTACGACGATATTCTCTCGGTTTGGGAAATGAGTGATGTAATCGCCGAAGCTGCTGCGGTGGAGCAATGGCTACTGTGGAGGATGTAAGAGGGTCGATGAGGCGATTCACGAGTATTTATGGGTAGTGCTGAGTGGCTGTACTGTTTAGATTTTGAAAGAAAGCCGAGTGTGGTTTGATTTTTTTTTTTTTGCGCTTCTGGAGAAATGAAATAATAATTTTATAGCTACGTATACGTAGTATAGTGGAGAAAAAAAAATGAAAAAAATTGCTAACGAAGGAATAACATGCGAGCTCTGGGTCGGGTTGTACTCGTACGTAGCTAAGTACTCGCGTACCTATGTGTATGTTTCCGCGCGCCGCGATGGCATCTACTCATAAATCTAAAGTCTCTAGCAGACACCTGTTGCTGTAGCCTGTTGTTATTCAAAGGTGCACGCTTACGTACTGTAGTAGGTACGCCTATACGAGAGTGTTGTTTTTGCGCACGAACAGAAAAAGAACGCATGTTGTAGATCCTTACATGAACTCGACACGTACCTGTATACTTACTGATGCAGCGATGATTAGAATCTTCGCTAATGAGTCTACATCTCTACAAGAAGTGAATTTGCCATATATGAGTGGATGACCTAAGGCGCCACAGCCATCCTATAACCGGGCACGTCCCGTCTCGTAACCGAACCTAAACGGAAGCGCCGGATTTGGATAATTTACCCAGCCCAGCCACCTCTAAGCAGACCGGTGCAGTCTATTGAAATTTATTATTCGATGTTGGTGTTGGCTGACTCGACTCGATGCATGCGATTTTTACGACCCGAACCGAGAGTAGGTGGTTGCGAATATTTCGGGAAGGCGATGGCGGAAATTTTAATTACATAGAGAGCTTTTTACGCCGGTTCTCGGATGAATTTTTTGGTCGACTTTGATGAAGCGATGGTGGCTGAATTGCGGTGTGGAGGCGTCCGTTTTGTGGCGGAATTAGGCAGGCGTATTCTGATGGGCTGCTGGCCAGTAGGTCGTTAACTCGTCGTTTAAAATTTTTCGAGTTGGTTTTGATTTTGATTGAGCGAAGATCGATTTTTTTCGATCGTGGGTACGAATCGATTCGAGGATTGTTTCGATTGTTGAGGATTTTTTTCTATTTTAGCGGAGAATTCGAATTAATTTTTCTTTACTATTTTGATGAGTCGTTTTTATGGTTTTGATTTATCGATTGCAAATGTATTTTGCGTTCATTTCACGAAATGAATTTTGGGGGTATCGATTGATCGATTAATTTTCGATTTTGATTTATGGAAATCCCTCTATCGATGGATTTGAATTTTTTTTCGTCGTATAAACTTTTCGATTTCCATCGATCGATTTTTTGATTTCAATCGATCGATTTTTCGATATCGATTAATCTGAAATGATGATTTATCGATAAATTTTCAGCTTCGATTCACCAAGCTTTCATAACAGGGATTCATTTTTTTCAACCTGAAATTTTTTCGATTCTGATTAGTCGATGTTTTGATATCGATTGTTCGATTTTTCAATCTCGATTCAAATCAAACTTTCAGTTTCGATTCATTAGGCCATTTTCGGAATTTTGAAATTTTTTCGTCCGATAATTTTTTCGATTTTGAATGATCGATTTTTCGATATCGATCATTCGAAGTTTCGATATCAATATGGTGTAATAAAAATCGACTTTGATTTGATAATCGATCATTTTATGGATTGAATTTTTTTCATCCGATCATCTTCTCAATCAGGATACCTACTTTCAACTTTGATTTTTCTGAATCGATTATTCGATTTTCCTAAATCGATAAGTTGATTTTTTAATATCGATTCATGACTGAGCTCTTATTTCACGAATTTTAAATTTTTCGATTTTTTCGATTTTTGATCAATCGATTTTTTAATATCGATTTATCGATTTTTCAGTATCGATTGATCGATTAATTTTTGGTTTCGATTTATCTAGCGTCCAATTCTCGATTTTAAAATATTGATATGTCGATAAATTTTCGATTTTGATTCAATCAGCGTTCATTTTATGGATTCGAAATTTTTTTTCAACCGAATATTTTTCGATCTTCATAAGTCGATTTTTTCGATATCGATCAATCGATATTTCAATCTATTATATTCTCACTTTCCAAATTTTGAAATTTTTTCGACTGATACTTTTTTAATGATTTTTATAAATCGATCTTTTCGATGTCGATTAATTCGAATTTTCGATTTCGATTTATTGATCATTTGTGTGTTGGTTTATGTTTGTTTCGCATTCGAAATTACCCCGATGCGGGTCATTTGATTTTTCTATGTCGATTAACCAATTTTTATACCATCGATAAGCAGATTTTTTAGAATCGATTCATCAAGCTTTCATCCAAATTTTTGTTTCGTTTTCGATTTTGATCAATCGATTGATCTACAAATTTTCAATTTTGATTTATAGAGCGTCCAATTCATGGATTTTGTAAATTTTTTTCTTTTCTGTTATTTTTTTTTGTTTTGACACTTTCGACGAAGAATCGATTTTTTTGCATCGATTGTTTGATGAATTTTCAATTTCGATTAATCGATGCTAATTCCTATTGAATCATTTTTTTTTTTTAGCAGCGAAAATGTTGAAGCAATTTTTGAAAAAAAAAAAAAAAAATGCTGTTTCCAATTTGTACACGACGAGTTAAACTTCGAGCAATAGCATACTCATTTTCTCTCGTTTAGAATCACGTATGAAGAAATTATAACGTCTCGCGTAAGTGCATGGAAGCCTGTGGAATTTGTTTCACATCATTAGCGAGATTGACTATGAGAACGAAGAGACGAGCGTGGTACGACGCGACGGCGGACGAGGTGGTTCGCGTAATGACCGTCATTCGCGCGGCGTTAACCAGCGTTCGTTGTGCAAAGTTCAAGGGGGATTATTCATTCGCATTACTATGCTATTAGATCGTTGGCTATACGGTAACCAGTTACCTAACAGAGATAACATGTGTTGGGAATATTATCGTAGGTATAACTGTACGAGCTACGAGCAGCAAATTGGTGTGTATTGTACTATAGACACGCTACGCACGCGCCATCGCCCAACTCTACAGCTATACCGCACCGCCGTACGACGGAGAAGGTTCGCGATTTCGTATCGTTAAGAGATAATTTTTCACCATCTAGCGCCGAATTATTAAACAGAGATACTTTGTTGGCGACGCGACGAACCGACGACGACGTAATGAAGTATCTAAGTATGTGTACAATTCCACCTATCAGTACGTGTAGGTACATGCGTATGAATGATATGACGTACCTACACGTAGACGTAGCAGCGTCAAAACAACAACAGCGCGGTATATTGAAATCGGCGGCGCTGCGTTTTAAATGGCCGTCGAGTAGGGTTTAATTGCAGACGCGTAAAGTGTACCTCGGGTCAAGATGTGATGTAACAGGTTATACGATCCGTGTGAGGTAGACGGGGCGAAGGTGGCGGGGTCGCGAGAGTGTCTCGGTTTGTGTGTTCAGTGTTGTGATTTTAAATTGGAACGAAAATAACGTATAGTATCGATGCGCGAGGGAACTGAACGCTGGGGTGCGTGTAATCGAGTTCGCGAAAAATGAACGAATTTTTTTCGTTTCGAGGAGGAAAATGGGGATGAGCGGATGACGAAATTGGGCCTTATTTTGAACAACAATTTTGTCGTTGATTTTTTTTTTTTGAATTGAAATGGTTTATAAGTGAACAAAAATGATGCGAATAATATTATATTTTTTTTTAAATTTTGTTTTTCGTGAAAATTGAATTTTGAATCAATTTTTTGAGTTTTGATTATTGAATGTGTGGAAGGTGATTAATTGGCTATAATGAAGTTCTCAAATATTTGTGAAGAAAATACACGAAATTTTGGTCCAAAAATTTTTAAAAAATTTTATTGATTTTTTTCTCATGTAGAGGCACCAATCCGAGGGGGGGGGGGTCCCGGAAAAAATCCGAAAATTTTTTTGAAGGGCCACCCTAGAATACATAGATGGGTGTACTTGGTAAAATGAGCTGAAATTGATCAAAATGTCGATAATTTCGAATAAAAATCTACTTGCACCCCTCCCCACCATCAATCAGCCCTATAATCCCTATCAATTTCATTTTTTGTAGTTTGGACCCCCTCCTTAATTTAATCGTAGATACCTTTTTACTTCATTTTTTAAGTGCCTTTTTTTCAATTTTCTAAATATATTGCTCATAATAAGACTTTTTTGATTTTTTTTTACGTGTTTTTGCCCATTAATTTTGAAAAAAATCCAAATTTTTACCTTGAATGTATTTTGATTCAAAATTTTCGATTTTTTGCAGTAATTTTTTTTTTTGTCAATTTTCTTGATTCGATTCCTCTCTATCAACCTATTTGGAGGGAGGGATTTCAAAGTTATGGTGCGGGTATAAAATGTTGTTGAAAACAATAATTTGTGTCTATGAAGGAGAAAGTCAAGCAGAACACATCTACCTAAAAGTCAGTGAATAATCGTTTACAAAATAATGAAAAATAGATAATTAATCTAAACATACCTTCATGATGCTCATTTTGAAGTAATTCGAATTAAAAGTCGAACGATTCGTATTTCGAAAAAAGAAATCGTATTCTGAAAGAAAAAGAAAAAAAATAACAAGAACTTTCGTTTTCAAAAATAGCAATCGCGAAAAATGAAATGTAAAAAAAAAATCAAGCAAGCAAGATCAACGTACAGAGAAATTTGAACGTCGCGAGTACTACGGCGCCGAAGAAATTTCGGCTGGACGATGACGGTCGACGGCGGTGTCCGCAGTGTCTCAAAAAGTGAGATGAACAGAGCGCGGATACGTGCACACTTGGATGTATTCGCAGTTGTACACAACGGCAGCGGTGGCGGCTGCTGCTTCTGATGATGATGATGACGAAGAAGAACACCAACAACACCAAAGAGACCAACACCGACGACGGTAACGACAACGGCGAACAACCGGTTGAAGAGAAATGAAAGAAAGATAGTGAAAAAAAAATCACGACCGACGACGCACTTATGCAGTACTATTTTTTCGATACGTGTAATGCGATTTATATACTGTCGAATGAAAAATACGATATCGTAGCGTATATAACGTACACACGATCACATCGACGTTTGCTTGCTCTAATATGTTCGGACGAAAAACAAGAGTGGTGTACATCCGCGAGCAATATATATACCCGTCCGCGACGACGAAAAATTCGCCGGCCTGGTACCCACACTTCCTATCCCTCCATCTGGCCGGTTGCTCATTTTACTTTTTCGTCTTATTAGATCATACGCGTGTACTAGGCTACATACGCCCCGGTCGCGCCATGCTATGAGCGCATGGTGCGTCGCGGGTGTGTTGTGTATGTGTTGGTTACCGCTTTTTTTCCTCTCTCGCATTTTTGTATGTAGTGGTCCCGAATTAGGGGGGAATTGGAATTAGGATTTGGATTTGGATAGTGTGTGTATGTCGCTCATCCACCTACTCGTCGTGGCATGGCATCGCATCGCATGGCAGTTACACCGTAGAATGATGTAACCCTGAGGCTGTGTACGGTTTGGTTGACGCATGGGATCGTCGTCGTGTTGATGGAATCTGCCCAAAGGACTCGATGAGTTCGGTCGTGGAATTAACTCGAGTGTGTGGATGGGTTTCCTACGATGGGGCTGATGTCAGTGATGTGTCGCCGTTGGATTATTTTCTTTTTGAGCGATGAAGATATTGAAATTTAGTTTTTTTTTTCCTTTTTGAAAATTGAGAAGCAGGTGAGATAGCGGTTTGGTTGTGGAAATTTTGTTTTGGAAATCTTTGTGAAAATTCTTTTTTATTTTCAATTGTTCTGAAATTTTTATTTTTTTTCTTCATAAATCTTGGTATTTTTTCTCCGAAATTTTTTTGCATTTTTTTTTGAACATTTTTTTGTGACTGTGGTCTGAAATTTCTTCATTTTCCCACGATTCTCCCAGCATTTTTGAAGAAAATTTTTATGAACTTTTTTAAAAATTTTCTTTAGTTTTTGCTTTTCGTCTTCAAAGTTTCGAGTGAGTAAATTGAAAAGAAAAAAAAAAAAAAAAAAAAAAAAA
>FIZT01029523.1:0-15645 GCA_900065295.1 Paracoccus marginatus | reverse complement strand
TTCTCAAAATTGGGGCAAACAAAAAGTCGATCAGAACCTTCCCAGTCCCCTTAAAGAATACGCATTTGTATTTTGCTGGTACCCATACCTATTGCCTGCCTACATCTATAAGCGTAGATATGACGAGAATGTTCAAACGGCTAGTCCTGAAATTGAACTATATGGGTATACCTACAACTAGCAGCTTTTTTGGGGAACCTGATAACTTTTTTCCTCGCAAGACATGGAATTTTTTAAAATGCTTTTCAAAAAAATAATCAAAACGCGCTCGAAAAATCATGAAATTCATCAATTTCGAAAAAAGACATTTTTCAAATTAGCTGAAATTCGAATTCGTTTTGAAAATATCTCATTGCTCTTTCACTACCAATTATAATCCGTGAAAATCAGCGAAAATCACTGGAAAAAAGTCAGAATTAGCACAGAGGAATCCGCGAAAAAATCAGTGACTGATTTTTCAGCGAATTTCACTAAATTTTCTGTTAAAGTTACAAAAATAGTTGAAAAATCAGTGAAAATTCACCGAAATTTCACTGATTTTTTTCACCGATTCCCTTGCGCTGCTACTCTTATTTTTTTTCAGTGGTTTTCACTGATTCCAAATTGAGAGAGTTCGCTTCAACCCCCAACAAAACCATGCGAACGGTTTTCCAAGCATCATCTCTCTCAATTTGGAATCAGGGAAAATCACTGAAAGAGGTCAGAATTGCAGCACAAGAGAATCAGTGAAAAAATCAGTGAAATTTCGGTGAATTTTCACTGATTTTTCAATGAATTTTACTAATTTTTCAGTAAATGTTACAAAAATAACAAGAAAATTAGTAAATTCACCGAAATTTCACTAATTTTTTCACTGGTTCTCTTGTGCTGCAATTCTGACTTTTTTCAGTGATTTCCACTGATTCCAGATTGAGAGAGCGGTTTTAAAGAAAAAAAAAAAATGAACAACAAACAAAATAAACAAAAATTCACAAAAAATTACTTGAAAAATGTGATCGTCAGACGATCACATTTATCAATTAATAGACGAGACGATTCGTCTCGATCGTCTCGTCTATTAATTCTGAGTACACGAATATTACCTACAACGTTGATAATAAGTTGACAGCTCCAAGATACTGAGGTAATCGTCCAGACCTTATACTTCAATTCACAAAGTTGCACTTTCGCGAAAATCCGAGAATGAATTTTCAAATTCCAACACAAAATTAAATACGTAAATTTGAACCAACTATGCAACTGGACTGACGCCTTCCTGCACGTCTGCGAGATCAAATAACCGTACAATTTTATCTGAATTTCCTCAACCGTCTAATTATCTACCCACAAAGTCGCCAATTTTATCGCAATCGCACCGAAAGCACAAATCAAATAATCAACAAAAATTACGAAACCATCCCTCTCATCGTAGAACCATTTAAGCCTTATCTCATTCAGATAACGTATCAAAGGCTGACTCCATTATTCAGTCGCGTACTTAATTGCATTGATGTAATGTACAACAGCCGCCTGTCAATTTCGACATTCGGTCTACTCTACGTCTACGCATAATCAGCCCGGCTATTATGACCATATCCGGAAGAGAAAATAACTCATTTAAGATAATACTACGAGACCGAGCTAAGAAAAACAGCGTATTTTGCCAAATATTTAAATGAATTTATCCTTTATCTCTAAATACTACTATACGAGAGGAAGATATGCTGCTGGAGTGGACTTCGGACGATGGGACGTCTTGTCGACTCTGCGGTAATATATTTAACCGGAGACAGGGCCGCGGCCGATCGCAGTCACCGCTTCGGCTTTGGCTTTACTACATACGTATATCTACTAACTGAGATACCGCGCGAGTGGTAATAAATTTAATGTATTATTATGGCGACGACGCGAAAGAAATTTTTTTTTCATACGTGATGTGAAATAGTAAAACGCGCGTGGTATCTTCCTACGAGTATACGTACGTATACGACGGATATAAGATATGAGAAAATATTTGACTGGAAATTGGATCGCGATCCTTATGGTAATGCGGTATATATGCCCGCCCTTCTTCGCTCTTCTTTTTTTCACGTTATTGAGAAATATCGAAATAAAAAAAAAAAACAAAATATTATATTAAATAGTTGCGTATCGTATCGTTTTCGGTACCAGTATACTATGAAAATCTACTCTCAAATACAGTTTACATCTCTAATACGTACGTGCATACTTCACTACACATATGTACGACTATGAATCCATATAGCATACACGATTACACGTACGAAGTACGAACGTATTTATGTAAATTTGAAAAGTATTTAAGGAAAAATATCAACGCTTTAAGGCCTAATGAATCACGAACCGGTTGCGGCATGTTTGAAATTTTTTTACCGAAATCGTATTAGATCTACGTAGTACGTACGTATATGAAAAAGACTGGAGATGAAGAAAAAAAAACCGTGCACGAGGAGAGGAAAGGCGGACACGCGTGCGCCTATCTTCAAACTATATAATACACGGTAAATATATACATGCTCATGCTCATGACCATGCCCAAACGAATACGAAGAGTAAAGTTATGGTGGCAGGTTTACGATAAGGCGCGTATTAGGGTACAAAAATTCACTGTGGGAAAATTAACCGATAGGTTAATAGGTTCTAGGATATATCTCAGTAGAGATATGGTCAATGGACCGCTGTACAGAACGGAAGATCTCAACACGTACATAACTTACTACAGAACATGTATGGAAGATGGAATAAAAGCGATAGGTTTGGATACTTGCACTCTTTCAACTCTTTCATCCCTGGTTTTTTGGTGTGTACGACGAGCAAAGCTACTAAGAACTGTGCCTACTGTTCGTCTATTTTCATTATTTTTTTTTTTTACGAAGGTGAGGAAATCGGTGGAAGTACCAAACGACGAGTTCCCAGGCAAACCAAACGAAAATGAAAATAGAAGAAATTGAAAACTGACCAAGATTCTTACAATATAAACATCAGAAAATTTTGGTACTACCTATGAAGACATTTGAACTCAAAATTGACGAGTCAAAATAACGAATATTAAAATAAAATGGCAGAAAATGAAAATTTAAAAATTCGAGGTAGAAATAAAACTCTAAAAAATTTATTTTAAAAATTGAAAAATTGAAAAAGAAATTAAAATAAACAAAAAAAAACTTGAATTTCTCTTAAAATTCAAAAAAAAAATGAAAAAAAAATTTATTTCAAAACTGAAAAATGGTAAAAAAGGAAAAAATCAATTAAAAAATAAATCAGTCGTGAAAAAATAACAAAATTGGGTTGGAAAAAGTATCCGAAAATGAAAAAACAACAAAGAAAATGAATGGTGGAAAATTGAAAAAGAAATTAAAAAACAAAACTGAAAAATAGAAAACCATAAATTAAAATTGAGAAAAAAAGTTAATAGATAAAAATTCAAAAAATTCCAAAATATCAAAGTATAAAAAAATCAATAAAAAAATATAGGTAAATACAAAAAATGAAAAAAATTGAAATATTAAAAAAAATTAAAGTTTCAAACGCGAAAACAATTATGAAAAATTTAAAAATTTGAAGAGAATAAAATAGAAATATTGAAAAAATACAAAAATAGAATTTGAAAAAAAATTAAAATTGGAAAATGAAAAGATAAAATTATGTACTATACGACAAAGAACAAAAATGAAATGTGAGAAATTTTTTGAAAAAAGTACAAATTGTAAAAATTACAAAAAATGTGGCATTCCAAGGTGAAAGGTCCCACTTTGACAATATGGAGTTGAGACTACCACGTGGTGGAGGATGAAATTTCCTTTCGAATGAAACCTTAACGAGCGCGATATGATGATTTTTCGCCGATTTATAGTCTCAAAAAGGTTGCAAGTGCAAAAAAGTTCATTTTGAGAAAAACTCATTTTGAAAATTTTTGATATTTTTCATTTTCCACTGTAATTTTATAACTATAATAGTTAGAAAGCTCACTGACATCTCATTTGAAAGATATTTTCCGGCGCAATATGGTACTGTTATCTGAGGTGAAGTAAAAGATTTCAAAAAAATATCTGAACCAAAGTACTGCATGCAGGAACATTGGGTAGTAAACTTGAACGATGTAGTTCACTGACTTCCCCCTAGGGGCGCATCTCGAAAATTACTTCCGCTGAAACTATACCAACCCGTCAATAACTCAATACGTCTCACTCTGATCCATTCAAACTAAAAATCCGAATATCTAAAAAACTAGAAATGTCAAAGTGGGACCTTTCACCTTGGAATGCTACAAATATAAAAATGCTTCGATTTCGTTCAAACTTAAGTAAGATGTTACTGATGAGTTGAGAATGTCTCAAAAAAATTTCAGCTCCCTGCGACTCTAGGTGATCGTCCCATAACTTCTCAAAGTGGGTTGTTCTTCGAAAAAAAAAAAAAATAAAAAATGATTGCGCCCCCCCCCCGAGTCGCAAGGAGCTGAAATTTTTTTTGAGATACTCTCAAATCATCAGTAACATCTTACGTGAGTTTGAACGAAATCAGAGCATTTTTCTATTTTTTAATAATTTCTACATATGCGTAAAAACCATAGGACCGTGAACGCCGTACTTCCCACCAGAGCTTCGTGGAAAATATGACATATCTGTACGAGTGTACAGGCTCAATTTTATGGGTGGTCAGGTTTCATTTTTTCTGACGATGTTCCACAACTCCAAAATTTTTGAAGCTTATAATTATGGTAATTTAGGGATAAAAAACACACTTTTTGACGAAAAAATTCCATTGCTGCTTTGACCATTTTTTCGAAATGGTGACCCAAAATTTTTAAAACGCCGTGACTCAGCGAAAAATCACTGAAAAAAAAAATTGAAAAATCCGTTTGTTCATCTTACCCTTTTTAATTGATCTAAGAAAACGCCAAATTTTTACCTAAATTTGGCGGAAAACGAAAAAATTAAGGGGAAAAAAATAAATTTTGGCTCTTTCCCCCAAAATACTTGAGCCAGGAGTCCGAAATTTTTGTCAAAATCTTTTCTCATCATGGTTGACTTTTTGGGGTAGGAGCGGTGAAGATCGGTTTCCAAAGCCATAAGACACCATACTTGACCGCGTATACCCTTTGATAAAAGTTGTAATGAATAGGAATTTTTTTTTCAAATGAAAGAAATGAAAATGAGAAATAGTTGAAAATTACAAAATAAAAGTTTCAAAAATTTGAAAAAGAAAATAACTACAAAATCTAAAAAAAACACAAATTCGAAAAATTAAAATCGAAAAACTGAAGAAATTGGTAAAAAATGAATTTTTAATATTAATAATACCTATATTTGAAACTTTTGTCAAAAATTCCAAAATAGAAAAAAATCAGAAATTATGAAAATGGAAAAAAAAATTACGTTGGAAATTTCATTTCCTAGAAATTCTCAATTTTCAATCAAAAATCAGCATTTTCAATGGCTTTTCATGCTACGAAAAAATAATCCCTCCTCTCCCCGCCACTCACACAACACCCGAAACCACTACCCTTCCTCTCTTCAGCACACCTTGCACCGGCATACATTTAAATAAGCAAAAAAAAAAAACAGAAAACAAAACAAAGCAATACATAAAAATAAATTACCTTGATTTTCATTTTATCAATTCCGAAATACCAGCGATTTTTTTCTTTTTTCTCAGACACATTTGTGCATCTATCTTTCATATACGCATATTCTGGCGACACAGCGGCTTCGTGGCATGACCTGTACAGCAACAGAATAAAAAATACAAAACCACTCAGTAATTTTTTTTTTTTAGCATAATGCTCGTAAAATTTAACGAACTTCGGAAATACTTGTACTGTTCGATAGTACATACGTCGAACAAACAAAAAATAAAAAGAAGAGAAAACATCACAAAACGCAGTCCCATGTAGTCATCGTACGTGTAGTGCCTTGTTCCCAGTCCGGCCGTTTACTCGTACTAAATGGCAAGGTCGTAATGCTTATTCGTACATGTCACCTGCAGCCACACCTTTATTATCTCGCATTCGGGTTTACTTGTTCGGTTCGATTTTTTGGCCCGATGAATGGTTTTATTGACGGCGATACCGAGCCGGATTATCGTTCGGTATATAGCGAGAAAAACGCGATAATAAAATCGCGTATTTGGCTGATTAAAGTCTCGCGCGAGTCGTAAAAACTATCTCTTGTACTTATGTACGCAGTGTACACACGTTTCAACCTTACGTGGTATACTCCACTCGCCGCAATAGTCGTTCGTTCGCAGTTCACACCCTCTCTGTGTCATATTCTCTTCCTCTTTACCAGGTAAATTTTAATAATTGCCTTCTACGAAATACCGCGTAGGTTACCTATGTCTGACTATCAACGTACAGCATTAGCAGTCTTTCCGCGTGCTTCGTTTTAAATTACCCATCTCCGCAGCAAATCTGTTCGACACCACCGCGCTGCTACCACCTCGAACTTTACGATGAACGAGGAAAAAAAATGAAATGAACAAAAAAAAAACAACACAACGAAACCTGTTGTTCAACACGTCATATTACTGTGGTATGGTAGACAAGGTAGCTGCCCGGTCCCACCCCCATCCTCGTCTCCGCCTCCTGCCTGCGTAGATCGAGATCGAGATCGCGCCGTGTGTTAAAAACCCATCACTTCGTGTACTCGGTACCCTTTAATTTTCGTCTATCAACGACATCCCAGCACCGTACAGAATGGTTATGTAGTCTCTCGTTCGTATATTTACGCGCGTATGTGTGCGGCGCGGTGTGGACCGCACAGCTTACAAATTACATATCGCAGGTACCACAAATCGTTACATCGTCGTTATGCCGGCCGCTCAACCAGGAGGACGGGGACCCTCGTAGCGAAAATCTATATTCTTATTCAATTATCGTCAAACGAGCCACACAGCCACCTCGGCGAGAACGATGTGTGGCGTTGCCGACGATGCCTGCCTGCGCTATAGCATCCGCGGGTCAATCGATCATTTTTTTTTCATACCTATCTCGTAGCTATTTCTACTCTACGCAGTCTAAACACTATGTATGAGTCGAGAAAGGGCACAGGGTTTTGTTGGACGATCACGACGGGCAGGGGGCTAGAACCAGTTTGGAAAGCGCGAATTTCACCGCACGTTTCGCCTCATTTATACGTGCGTAGCTTCGCGCAATTAAAGTGTCAAAAATGTTTGTTTCGCATTGTCTCGGACTCGGAGCAGCTCTTCGTATATGTACTACGCTAGCGAAAGCCCATCAGCTATTTTCTCATTAACTTCGCGAGTCCTTCATCTTCGTCTTGCGGATGACTTGACTGACCCTTCATATTTATGCCAGTCTTACAGCTTGTCTGTAAGTAGTAATAATCTAACCGCGTCGAGATTCGCAAGAAGATGAAGCATGTGTGGTGAAGACGTGAAGAGTGTACTAGAATGCGTAAGTTTGTATAACGAATTTGAACTTAGAGTGTGTGAAAAGTTGATAACTTTTCCAATTTTTACGTACGAGAAAAGTGAAATGAATCTGAAATTGAAAAACTATTTTTAGATATTTTTTTCAAAAACACCATTAATGATCGACTTTTCTGAAAAATATCGATCATTGATTCTCCCAAAATCATCAATTAGGTACGCATTTTTTGAAAAAATTTTTTCGATAATCGATTTCTCTCCGAAGGATTCGCCTCGAAAAAATCGGTTATCTATTTTTTCGCCAAAATATTCCCCCTCATATTGATTACCTATCCATTTTCTTCGCAGGGATATCGAGTATCGATTTATCTTTGAAAATATTGATAAGCGATCATTTTGCAAAATTATCGATCACATCGTTTTTCTCAAAAATATCGATCATCGATTTCTCCCAAAATCGTCGATTGTTCACTTTCCTCAAAAATTTTGAAAATCGATCCCCCCAAATGTTGATAATTGACTTAGGTATCTCAAAAATATCGATTATGGATTTTTGGCAAGATCATTGATAATCCATTGATGAACGATTTTTTTGCGAGATTATTAATCAGGTGATCACTCAATTTCCTAAGAAATGTCGATTATTTTTTTTCCCGCAAAAATTTCGAGTATCGATTTTACTTATCCCCTAAATCGTCAATTATCCATTTTCCTCAAAAATATTGATAATCGATTCCCCTTCCACCGAAAAAGTTGATAATTGATTTTTTTTTTAAATATCGATCACCAATTTTTCGTAAAATCATCGATTATCCATTTTTCTCAAAAATATTTATAATCGATTCCTCTCCCCCGAAAATGTTGATACATGTATGTAGGTAATTGCACCCAAAAATTCGATAGTAAAATATGATTTTTCTAAAAATATAAATCATGGATTTTTCCCTAAATAATCAATTATCCAGTTTTCTCAAAAGTCAAAAAATATTGATAACCAATTTTCTCAAAAATTATCGTTTTTCTCAAAAAATATCGATCACTGATTTTCTCTAAAATCATCGATTATCAATTTCCCCAAAAAATATCGATAGCCATTATAGCCAATTTTCTCAAAAATTAATCGTTTTTCTCAAGAAATATCGATCACTGATTTTCTCCAGAATCATCGATTGATTATCCATTTTTCTCAAAATCGCATCGATTACCTGGTTTTTTCAAAGATATCGATAACCAAATTTTCTCAAAAATTATCTTTTTCTCAAAAAATATTGATAAATGATTTTCTCCGAAATCATCGAATTAAGCATTTTTCTCAAAAATACTTATCGATTTCCTCCAATCAATATGATCAATTTATGCATTTCTTCCCAAAAAGTATTTTCACAATCAACTTTTCCCTTATCGACAATCCATTTTTCTTAAAAATTTCAATCATCGATTTTCTTCGAAATCATCGATTAATCTGTTTCTCTCAGAAAATATATCAATTATCGACTGTCTCCATAATTCTCAACTGACACATTTTTACCCTCAAAAAATTCCAAGTCATCGGTTTTTCATAAAATATATAGGTATCGATTTTGTATTTCTCTCACAAATATGTAATCATCAAGTATAAGGGCCTAATAGTATATTCTTTGAAAAATGCTGATGATTCATTTTCCACGAAAATTCTGATAATCGATAGTTCTTAAGAATATCTATTATCCACTTTTCTGGCAATCGCACCCCCCCCCCCCCAAAAAAAAAAAAAAAAAANNNNCCCCCCCCCCCCAAAAAAAAAAAATCAAAATAATACAATTTTTCCAAAAAATATCGATTGTCAAATTCTTCCCTAATTATTATATTGGTTATTTTCATCGCTCATCATCTTACTCACTTCCACGACATGGCAAATCGCCCTTTTGAAATTTTTCCACAACATACGAGTACAACGATCAAACGGTACCTATACAACAGGAGAAATACGTATGTTCGCATCTGGGCACAGCTACTCGAAATCGTGTACTCGATGTATGTGCATTATTTGCATGTACTTATACACAACATACGTAGATACATACGCAAGTATATAGAAATACTGGTCATATGTACCACGCGTATTAGAGATACCAATATACTATAAATACTATCGGTACATGACTACCTTACTCTATAAAAAACACGTGTTTTTTCTACCTCACTTCATACATTTTACGTACATAGATACGTACGTAACCTATACGTAGGCACATGAACGTTGTGGTAAATATTAAATAGCAGTACATAAGAAGACAATTTATGTTTTTATCGAAGACATCGGACGAGGTGGTCATGACGCGGAGGAGACGACGATGCGAGAGCACAGAGAGTAAGCGCCTCGTACTACAATTGCTTCCATGTGCTATAGAGGCAAAGAACACACGTAGGTTTGAAAAATTGGCTCTGCGAGCAAATCATATCGCGCTGTACTTATCTCGTTTGCGTTGACCTTTCCTTATTCTTCGCTTATTCGTATATACCACAAGACTGCTCGTCTACACATTTTCTTCCTTTTTTTTTCCTTCACCGTCAGCCGCCTCTATAAATGTACTATGTACGGCTGGCTGTACAGTTGCACACTCGGCTGTATATTTATTGTATTGCCCGACTCGAGACGGGCATACCGACACTTACCTACACATTACACATACCCGGTACGTGTGTGCTCTGTTGTCGTCGTAATCGAACTAATTTTAATAAATTTAAACCTCGATGTGGGAAAGAAATTTTTCTTGAAAAAAAAAAAATTCCTCGTAGTCGAGTTTATCTACACCAGCGTCTAAGCTGCGCGGTGAACTGGTTCTTCAGATTTGCGAGTCGTCTTACTATACGTACGTTTGCTTTTATTGTATTGGCTATGGCATCTTGATATTTTTCCTTCGCCAGCACTCGAAGGAAAAAAAAATACCAGCGCTGAAGAAAGGTATGGTATAGTACGTTACGTACCATAGACTAGATATGGAATAATATTCGTGTTTTTTTTTCTATTTCTTTTTCTTTCCTCGTTGGCTCGCGATTCCTCTGCTTTATGCATATGCCCGCGCTGCGCCTCCTGCCGCCATCGTCGAACTGTAGGTTGCACTGTTATGTAGATAAATTGTTGTATACTGTAGGTACCGGTATTCGTGATTTATGCTTCGTGCTTACGCATAATTCTTTTATCTGCGATGGTACGGTTTTGGAGAGCGTGAGTCAGTACGTGGAAGCGGCGAGCAGTGCGGCCTGTGTATAGTAATTCGATAATATATTCTATATTCGGTATTGTAATATGGTTCCTAGGTATTGTATGAATGAAAATTGAGGACTTGTAAGTACAGAGAGGATGACCAGTGTTGAATTGAGGTGCGTGGTTATTTCTTATAGTACTTTTCTATCTTCAAGATCAATACGATATAGATTGAAAGAAAATCTTTGCACATACAAGAAGTGCACGAAAAAATAAAAGTTGACAAAATGTACCCAAATGAAATTCGTGCATGCAAAAAGTGAACAAAAATTAAAAGCGGACGAAAATGTACATGCGAGAAATCCGTACTTGCAAAAAGTGCACGAAAAATTAAAAGAATAGAAAATGTACACGCACGAAAATCTTACATGCAAAAAGTGTAGGTACAAAGAATTGAAAGTGGACAAAATGTACAAGGACAAAATCCGTACATGTGCTAAAAAATGTACAAAAGAAAATCGTTTTGAAAAAATATCAATCCATTGATTTTTCCAAAATTGAAAAAAGTGTGCAAAAAATTAAAAACAGATGAAATATACATGCCTAAAATTCGTACATTTTTCTAAAAAGTGTACAAAAAATTAAAACTATACAAAATGAATAGGTATGTCGAAAATTCGTACATGTTACGAATTCGTACATTTTTTTAAAAAATGTGTCAAAAATTAAAAGTGCACAAAATGTACAAGTTGAAAATTTGTAATGTTTCCGAAAGGTGTAGGTGCCAAAAAATAAAAAGTGTACAAGATGTACATGTTGAAAATTGGTACATGTTACAAATTCGTACATTTTTCTAAAAAGTGTACGAAATGTGCATGTTGAAAATTCGTACATGTTTGCAAAAAGTATGCGAAAAATTGAAAGCGTACGAAATGTATACGTCAAAAATTTGTACATGTTTCCAAAAAAAGTACGAAATGCATATATAGAAAATTCGTACATGTTTCCGAAAAGTGTAGGTGCCAAAAAATAAAAAGTGTACGAAATGTACATGTTGAAAATTGGTACATGTTTCCAAAAAGTCTACCAAAAATTGAAAGAGTACGAAATGCACATTGTCAAAAATTCGTACATGTTGAAAATAAGTGTAACAAAAATTGAAGGTGTACGAAATGTACACATTGAAAATTCGTACATGTTATAAATTCGTACATTTTTCCGAAAAGTGTTTCAAAATTTAAAAGTGCACGAAATGTAAATGTTGAAGATTCAAACATGCTTCCAAAAAGTGCACCAAAAATTGAAAATGTACGAAGTGTACAAACTGTACATTGTACAATGTACATGTACAAAATTTACACATGCCAAAAGTGTACAAAAAATTGGAAGTTTATGAAATGTCCACAGACAAAATTCGTACATGTACTAATAAATATACAAAAAATTAAAAGTTAACGAAATGTACATGTATGAAATTTTTGTACTCGTGAAAGTGTACGAATAGTAGACGCATCGTACATGTTCTAAAAAAAATTGTACAAAAAATCAAAAGTGTACAAAACATACATGTTCCAAATTTGTACTTACATGCTAAAAGTGTATGAAAAATTGAAAGTGGACGAAATGAACCTCCACAAAATTTGTACATGTATTACATATTCAAAAAATTAAAGATGTACGAAATTAATCGACGATACTGATTCCAATAAATTTTAATACTTAATATCGATACACCGATTTTTTGTGTAGAAACACCAATCATCAAATATTTTTGAAAATATACATCAATCTCAGCACGATTACATCAGAAACAACGATAATCTTCCTCGTTCATCTCGAAATAAACTTCAAAAACCACCCCTTTCTCATCCTATTGCCATCCTATTGCTTTCCAATCGCAGAATCCGCATCCGAAGCACCACCTTATCACCCCTAATCATCCGAACACAATACGATACATGTGAAAAAATTTCATCAATTTAACGACATTTTGAAGGCTCCTCATCGTATTACCCATTTCTTCGTCTCTCGTAGGCCCTATCAACTACGCAACACGGCCGGTCTAACGGTTTACACTCGATTTGACAAAAATGTTACGCGTGCACTCGACAGCCCTATAGACCCAGGGCGGCCTTTACTCGCGAGAGCTTTTAATAAAACTATAATAAAAGTTAACGTTGTATAAATACCTCCCTCCCTCCACTCTCCCATCCAACTACTGCGTAAGGCAATGCCTGGTTGATGGGAGGGAAGAGGTGAAAAAAAGGGATACGAATTATCGAATACACTTTACGCCTGGATGAGGTAAAATGGTTTATTCGTATCTTCCAGCAGTCGAGTACCATATACTCGCGTATACTTTGGCTCGAGTCTCCAGCTCCAGCTTCGAAGTGAAAAACCCGTACGTAGATAAGGCGCATTCTACGTCTATACGCCTCACTTGTACTCGTAGTGTTCTTTCCAGCCGAGTCATACTCACTGTAACGTTGCAGTTTTTGCAAATCAATATCAACTTTTGCGCTACACACTGCAACCGAAGTGAGACTGAAGGAGAGAGAAAGAAAGCTATACGTATACGACGAGAGTAAGTAGGTACGTAGCGCGTGTATACACGTACGCAACATTCTACACACGGTTTTTGGCAACACAATGAGCTTATTGAGAAAAACAGGGAGCAGGCACCCTTGTGTTTTTTTCCTCTTCTTGGCGTTCGCCGCGCGCTCCGCTTCTTCGTATATTTCGCTTATTTTCAAGCAGACTACGCGCTATGTGTTGTTTAAATACTTTGTAAACCCTTCGTATTAATCATTTTAATGAACGCTCTTATTCTTCTCTCTCTTCGGCTTCGTTTCTGAACGAAATTGTTAGCAATTTATCGGACGAGCTTTTCTGGTTTTGTTATGCGTTATTTTTCTTCCATCGTCGAACCACACCCCCATCCTATATGGACGGTGCGCGACGGCGAGGTGTGGTCTTGCAGCCTCTCGGCTCAGGCTCGAGACGCCAGAGCGCAGCTTTTCTGAATAAATACGTACAGACGCAAGCAAATGCGATTGATAGGTCCGAATTGATACGTATGGCGGATTAATTCATTATACGTATACGTATACTGTAGTGTAGTGTACGTATAAGAGACGAGAAGTATTCGACGATGGCGCAGACGGCGTTCCTTTACTACCGCGTCGTCGGTGGTGGCGCTAAAAAGCTCTCCTTTTAAAGGCACCCCAGCATCGTCGAGAGAGAGGAAAAAAATGAACCGTGTATGATATATGGGGTATAATTTAGCACCGTCGAAGACGGGTAGAGGGACCATTTGCGTATAAAAGCCACCTATAAGTAAGCTATAGTTAATCTTAATAAATTAATCTTAACCGCAATTTAGAATATTCGCCTCGATAAGTCACTTATAAATACGTATACGTACATAACCACCGCTCGAGTACGCGTATATATTCGAGCTTGGAGCGCCATTCAAGTTGAGCCCGAGCGAGCCTTATACGGCGCGTACTCGGCTTTTATTTGTTTATTGTTTGTATTATATATACGTGGTATAGGTAAACACAAACACACAGCGCCGCGTCTTATATACTTAATAATATACCTACCTACTTTCAAATATACTCGAGATGGCGAGAGAAAGAGAGAGAGGAAGAGAGAGATTGAGCACTTACAAAATTATCATCTTCGACGAAGAAATTTGTCGAGTAATGCTTCGCTTTTCTTAACCTTCTTATATATTATTTGTTTGTGTACTTAATTTGAACTTCTAAAATGCGGCGAACCGTTTAATAAAAGATGAGCTGAGTGTTTTTGTTGTTGATAAGATGGAGAAGACGACGTAGCAAACAGTTCCGCAGCAGTCATCTGCCTTACCGTCGCGTATAAATATACGTATAGTTTTATCGCACGTCAAAATCGTATAAATTCCATTTTTCCCATTCCTTTGCTACTCTATCCCTAAAGGACTTTTCGCGTTTCAGCTCTTTTTATAAATTAGGACGCCAATTATGACGTTTAAAATCCGTCTAAATAAATTATTATTTTTTCCGAAAAAAGGCTGGTAGCCGTCTCTCAAGATGGCGGATTTTTCCTACCCCTCTTTACCCACTCATCTATGTTCGGCGAAAACGAAAATATTTGGATAATGTATTCGTTCATTTTATGGCACTTAAACAGATACATACACTTTTAACGAAAGAATAAGAAAGACACAATTTTTATTATTAGGTACTTTTTTTTCCAACGCAGGCAGGAAGAATATCGTGTACTCGTTGCGCGCGTTCAGCTCGTCCTATTATGGGCCAGAAAAATTGAGACTTGAGAGATATCGCGTAGAAGGAGGAAAAGAAAGAAAAACAAAAACACGAGCGTGTTTTAATATAAAAATAGTGCATCGACGGATCTCCACCTCATGCCTAGACCGTTGTACGTACCAACTCTGCAGAACCTACAATACGCACTTACACGTATAAAATCAACTCGCAACTCGAACTCGACTACCGGAGTCGACCGTTCGTTCGTATTTATTTATATTGTAAGCTATACCTAACCTATACGTATACATTTGACAAGTACATGCGTGACCTATCTTCATTATTACGAATCACGCGGACACGTATGCTACACATAGATGTTGAACTTGTGCCCCCTCGAACCTCGCCTGGTCGAGCCAATGTTTACAACTACTGTTTTTTTTTTGTTCCCTTACGTGAACTAGAGAACATACGAGTATTATTACCTATTTACTTATGTGGGTGCTAAATTACTCGGAAGCGCTTTTTTCGTTTTTTGTTTTTTACAGAAGGAAGAAAAATGATGCCTAATACATTTGAACCGTTCTAAAGAACGGACGACGATAATCTGAGCAGATTTTTTAGAAATTGTGCCCAATCCCTATCGACAATTTGGATTTCAGAATGCTAGCGTATATGCTAGCATATATGCTACTTGAATGCTTAGATTATCATTATGCTAGTACAATGCTAGCATTGCGCTGGCATTGTACTGAAATGCTACAATTTATCAGTATTATGCCAGTATTATGCTAGCACATCGACAACAAAATGCTA